>AYEL01085709.1:0-43092 GCA_000484575.1 Olivierus martensii
ACCAAAAATGACGTAAGCGCCTGGTTCCTACACTGATAGAAACACTATAAAATGTGACATTTCACTTTGGAAATAGTCTTTTCTAATAGAAAAACATCAAAGATTGAGTTTATTTTATGTTATGAAAACCCAAAATAATTTTAAATAAGACATCTGCTAAATTTGCATATTATACATCAACTTATAAAAAAATTAATAAATTATTAATTTATGAATTTTGGGCCACAATTTTAGGCTTGTTTTCAAAAAACATATTTCTTCAAATCACTTAAAAATTCTTCTATATAGTTAAACAGTTTTGAGATAAAGAAATTTAAAGTTAGCCTTTTGTTTGTTTACACAAAAGGGTAATAAAACTTTGAACTTCGTTTAGTGACACGCCCACTTTATCACCCTACCAGGAAATGATATTTTACACCTCATTATCTAGATCACACAGTCTACTGTCAGAAAAACAGTAACATTGTAGAGATTGACCAACAGCAAAACATTTATGATGATTTTGAAATATGATACTTTGTTTACATAATATAAATGGATCAGATTACATTAACTTCAATAAAAAATCAACAAATAAACAATTGTATCGGAATTGTTTTATTTGATAGAAAACAGATATAGGAATGGAATAAAATCAATATTTTTGGAGAAATGAAAAAAAAATGTTTTTAATTACGCGATTGATTAACTGGCGTCTCTACGAAACCAACTACAATGTGATGTATTTTTTTTCATCTAACCTGCGCCGGGTTAATCGTATTGACTTCGTTCTAATCCGCAACTTTGCAGTACATCTGCCTGGCAAAAATCCAAACTGATCATTGTCAATCTTTACTTCATCTCTTAATCTTCTCTCTATAATCCTCTCCCAAATCTTCAATGTATGTGGCATCAACTTTATTCCTCTAAAATTTCCACACACTTGTGTGTTGCCCTTTCCTTTGTAAATTGGTACCAACAAACTCTTATAACGCTTCAGCTCTTTGAGCAGGGAGTAAACATACACGTTTATACTAACACTAACTTTATTAAAAATAAAGTTTATTAAAAAAAAAATTAAATTAACTTTATTAAAAAAAAGACAGAAGGCAAGAGAGTCATTAATTATATAGAACTGGAAAAATTAAGCTTAGCATGGGAGTTTTGCCATAAGAAAATGACGAAATGATAAGATGGCAGTGTTAAAAATCGAAAGAAGAGTGGTGGTTTTATTTTAGACTTGTAGACTTTTATTTTATTTTTAATATAAGCATGTTAAATGCATTAATATGTTATGTTTACATAGGCTATTAAGCAGAAGAATCGTATTTCAAACTAATATTTAAAAATTTGTTTGAATTTTAGAATAATATAATTAGAATCTAACTGTTTTGTAAAACCGATTTTTTTATATTTAGTATTAATCGAATGTTCTTAAATACTGAAGAGGGCTCGATAGAGCCGAAAGTGCTATATTTTTAATAAAGTTAGTGTTAGTATAAACATGTATGTTTACTCCCTGCTCAAAGAGCTGAAGCGTTATAAGTTAAAAGTACTGAGCAGTGTAATAATATGACAGATTCGACCAACAAACTCTCTCTCCTTTCCTGGGTCCCAATCTTTTTCATTAAATCCCCCAACAGATTCACTCCCTGCTCTCCTAGGCTTTTCCAAACCTCCACTGGTATTTGGTCCACTCCTGTTGATTTACTTTCTTTCATCTTCTTTATCACTTCAACCACTTCCTCCCTAGTAATTTCATTAACCATCCATTCAGTTGGTAATCCATTCTCTCTCACCACTCTCTCATTTTCTTCGTTCAACAATCTCTCAAAATAATTTTTCCATCTCTTCACAATATCCTGCTTATCTCTCAAAACTCTGCCATTCTCATCTTTAATCTGTTTAACCTGAGTAAAATCCTTCGATGCCCTATCTATAGCTCTTGCAATCCTCAAAAGTTTCTTTTCTCCCTCCTTCCTTTCCACTTCTTTATATGCTTCATCAATAGCTACTGCTTTAGCTCTTGCTACAGCCTTCTTAGCCTGATTATTAGCTTTTCTGTATTCTTCTCTATCTCTGTGCATTGCTGTCTTATTTGCTATCTTTTTCGCTTCTTTCTTAGCTTTAATTGCTTGTTGGACTTCCTCATTCCACCATCAAGATTATTTATTGTTGAATCTTTGGCCTGACGTCCTTCCTAAAACTTCTTCACTTATTCTTTTAATCACCTCACTATTGCTTTTCCACGATTTCTGAACCTCATGAACCAGACATATTTCATCTAATACCTTATTTATGAATTCCTTCCTGGTTTCTTCTTCTTTTAGTTTCCACCTTTAATCCTCCGTTCTCTCAGCTGGCCTTCTCTTCTCCTATCCTTATGTGAGAATATGCAATGTGGCGCTGTTACCAATATGTCAATGTCAGAATGAACCGTTTATCGGCGAGCGCGAGTAAGTGCACACGGGGTTCGAGTTAAAGGAGAATGCAGTACACAGGCAATTCTATATACAAAGACATTTATTTAAACAGGATATTAAACAATTAAACAAACATTTAAATTGAGTACAATTGCTAAGAAGAGAGAAATCAAAGAAACGAACTATACGATACATGAGCAAGCCTAACTATATCTAATGGTAGCCAGTGGGTTGCAAATGTAGCAAACAGGTTAACTTGTGTATCGCTCCTTGGCACTACATACCTGGATGGGTCTTGGACAAGTCGGAACGGAGGTATTCCTGTCAGAGAGGACTGCTTCTCTCTCTCTCTCTGTTATCCGCCAATTGGCTATTCCTTGAGTACTCACCGCCGAATCGCTCCATCCCCTCGTCTTTTATTTGTTGTCAGGGGGAGTTATGAGTCAGTCATTGACATCAAGATGATGTTGAAATGTTGGTTTTTTGCAAGGAGAGTTCCTTGTTCTCCGTCCGACATTTTATTGCTTTTCTTCCTCGTCCAGGCAGTTTCCAACCCGTTTGTTTATAATAAAATGACGACAGTTGGGGTAAAAAGGAAGATAACTGTCATTTCATTGATTTCATCATATTGATAAAAATTATACAAAGTTTGATAAAATTATAAAGTTTAAATGATATAATAATTGACAAAATAATGTTATAAATCGGTTAACATACTTAATTATACAATCACTAGAATAATAATAAAATCGAGTGACATAATTAGTATAAAAATATATATGATAATTATAAAAGAAATATTAAAATATGGTGGGTCCTCTGGGACCTCACAATCATCATTTCCCAATCAATTACCAATAGCCTATGCTGTGATGTTATCCCCTCTCCATTTATCATCTTACAGTCACAAATTTCCTTGAAGTCCTTCTTTCTACACAATATATAGTCTATCTGGATTTCCATTGGTCCACATTTATATGTAATCAAACGGCTTCTCCTTTTCTCAAAACATGTATTGACAATTTTAAGACCAAAGGCCATTGCATATTCCACTATCCTATCACCTTCACTGTTTCTAACATCTATTCCCCTTTTACCTATCACATCACTTTCATCACTTCCCTCTCCAACATGACCATTCAGATCTGCTCCTATAATAATGCTTTCATCTTCCGGTATGTTCATCACAAGTAGATCTAATCTTTTTCAAAAATCTTCCTTTTCTTCCTCATCACAACCCACTTGTGGTGCATAAGCACAAATTACAGTAAGCACACTACTTCCATTAACCAATCTAATTCTTATTATTCTATCATTCACTCTATCAACTCCACAGACCTCATTTTTCAGGCTACTATCAACAATAATCCCAACTCCATTTCTGCCTCTGTCATTAGTTCCACTATAAAACAGTTTAAAACCATTATTCAACTCCTTAGCTTTATTCCCTTTCCACCTAGTTTCCTGTACACATACAAAACATTTATCTTCTTTCTCTCCATCATATCAGCAATTTCTCTACTCTTTCCATTTAGTGTCCCCACATTTAGTGTTTCTATTCTTAGCCTAATCTCTCTTATCCTTTTCTTTTTCTTTTTTCTTTTCCAGACTAACTTTAACATAGCTTGCCCACTGCTCAGTAGCCCTAGCTCATTTCTCACAGGTTTCGGGTGACGTACCTGCACCTCGCCTCCGGGGGACGCCCTAGCAAATATTGTATTTGGACAGTTTCTTTTCATAATAGATTTGGCTATGTTTTACGGTCAGATGCCCTTCCTGACACCAACCCTCCCCATTTATCCGAGCTTGGGACCGGCATCTTATGAAGCAAAACCATCACCCATGTTGGTGGCTGGGTTAAATTAAAATGTAAATATGTAACATAATCAACTCTTCAGTGTATTTTAGCTCATATAAAATCTTCCTATAAAGCATAAATTTTTAATGCAGTTCTCTAACCAACTAGATATCTTGAAGAGAACTTCTCTAACCAACTTGACCTTTTGAAGAGAATAAGTTTGAGACTGCTGCTCTATGATCATCATACTTCTCAACCAATTTCTCTGCACCAACTTTAGAAGTCAAAACATTTACAACAATTATTTGTTCATTGCTATAACATTTCATTTAGTGCATCATTCAGTTCACATCAAATTTGCCTTTCTAAATTCTCACTTAAATCATCTTTAGGAGCATACATTACAAGCAGAAACATCTATAGATCTAGTTCCATTCTTAACCATATCATTCTATCATTCACATATCTATATTCTAACATATGCCTTTTTTTTTTCCTTTTGTTCATCAATACATCCATACCACTTCTTATTAGTTCACTATTTTCTGTCCCAGATCATATTCATACAATGTCACTCCTTTTACATTCAAATATACATTTTTCTTTCACAATGTCTCACTTACACACATTCATCTAGCCTATAGTATCATATTAACAAACTCTGTTCACTCCCTTTTGTATATTCTTACACCAAATTTCTATTCATTCTGTTTCCTATACTCATTGTTTTCTATCTTAGAATAGAGGAAATATAGTTATAAATTTAATAAATAAATTAAATTTTCAATAAATGATTATACAGTAGAATTCAATCCTATGGTATATATTTCTTTTTTAATGTAAAAAGCTAAAATATATTAATGAAAATTATTGGATTGTTAATTAATAAGTTGACATATTTTTGTTCATATATGAATGAGAGAAACCCGATGGATCTTGAATTAAATAAACTATCAAATTTCTTATTTCATTGCAAGCTTTTAAAGCATAGGAAAGAAACAGAAATGCCTTAAGAATTTATAACAACTGTTTTTAAGTTAAACAGTATTTTGTAAATAAGAAAAAAAGTCTATATTTTTGCATATATTGATATTTTTTATAGAAAAGTAAGTTATATGCATAAATATAGGAAAAAACCTTTCCCTAATATTGAAAATAAAAAATTTTTCTTAAAGAAAAAAATATACATTGGCTCAAATTAATAGCTATATATTTAATATATTTTATTCTTTAAAAAGTTCTAATCCTAATTTTTAAATTTTTCAAAAATGCCCATGCATTTCTCCAGGCAATGGCACTTCCAATCAGAAGTGAAAAAGCCTAGAGAAAATGAAAGTAATAGTGTTGGATAATGATCTGAAATTTATAAAAGAAATTTTTCTGTTGAACAATAAAATTTAAATTTGTATTTAATCATTTAAATCAAGAAATATTACAGTTAACTATAGAGAGAACCACTTGCTTTAAACTAATACAATAGTCCAAACAGCACTTCAAGCAAGGAACAAAAGAGAGTTTAATCTCGTATAATGTTTTTGGACCTTATTATGGTCCCTCTTCAGTACATGCTTCTTATTGACAAAGTTCTGTCAGTTGAACATCATCATAAAACAAAATTTAAACAAAGTTCGATTATACATTATACATTAAGATCATTCTATCAATTTTGAATATTAGAACAATGAATTCAAAAGATTAAGTAACATTAACAAACGTAAAAGTAATAAACAACAAATTACAGTAAATTTTTTTACATAAAAGTACATAAAGATGATAAATATATAAAATACAAAACGTATAGATATAAGATAAACTTTCCCGCTAACATCCTCTGCAAAATTTGGAGCAGAAGAGGGGCCCTTCCCATCCACAAGTCAACACCTTAATGGTGTTAATGCATACACACATATTATAGGATTGTGTGCATTTAAATCAAGAAATATTACAGTTAACTATAGAGAAAACCACTTGCTTTAAACTAATACAATAGTCCAAACAGCACTTCAAGCAAGAAACAAAAAAGAGTTTAATCTCATATAATGTTTTCGGACCTTATTATGGTCCCTCTTTAGTACATGCTTCTTATTGACAAAGTTCTATCGGTTGAATATCATCATAGAACAAAATTTAAACAATTTCAGTCATTCCAATCTATCATAATATCTTGCTCATATGAGTAAGATGTTATGATAGATTGGAAGGCTGCTAGAGTCATAAAAACGGTGTATGACGGCAAAGGCCTGAAAACATTGGAGACTATAGAGATAGTGAAACAAACAAAGCGTAATAAAGTTATTAAAGATAATACTCCAGTTGAGCTGACGATGTCCTGGGTGTGGACCGCTATAAATAACATATAATAGCTGTTCTGGTAGAATTTTTAGTTACGTCAATGTAGATGTATATCCTAGGTAGTAGAGTATATGCACACAATCCTATAATATGTGTGTATGCATTAACACCATTAAGGTGTTGACTTGTGGATGGGAAGGGCCCCTCTTCTGCTCCAAATTTTGCAGAGGATGTTAGCGGGAAAGTTTATCTTATATCTATACGTTTTGTATTTTATATATTTATCATCTTTATATACTTTTATGTAAAAAAATTTACTGTAATTTTATGTTTATTACTTTTAGGTTTGTTAATGTTAATTAATCTTTTGAATTCATTGTTATAATATTCAAAATTGAATATTAGAACAATGAATGAAATAAATAGAATGATCTTAATGTATAACGTATAATCAAACTTTGTTTAAATTTTGTTCTATGATGATATTCAACCGATAGAACTTTGTCAATAAGAAGCATGTACTGAAGAAGGACCATAATAAGGTCCGAAAACATTATACGAGATAACTAGAAGTAATTCTATACCTGCTGGAGTTTACATTGTCTATACACAAACACAAGCCTTTAAAGCAGGTAGACAGGTGATAAGAAACACAAAACAAATAGATTACGAGTTATATGAGATTAAACTCTTTTTTGTTCCTTGCTTGAAGTGCTGTTTGGACTATTGTATCAAGAAATATTATTTATAAAATAAATTTTCTTATGTAAATAGCTAAGATAGAAATATTAAATAAATATCAATTTAAATGATTAAATACAAACTTAAATTATATATAATTTAATATGTGTGAAAATGATTATTAAACGAATGAAAAATTGTTACTTTATTGGTTTTCATATCATTAATAAATTATTTATAAATCATTTATAAATAATAGTAAAAAAAAATAGAAAAACAAGACATTTATAATAAATAACAAATTGAATGATTAGATTCATCCTTAAGGTTGCAGGGACATCCTGATGCATATTAAGATGCATATCTTACATATATTTACTAGTGTTTCTTTGTCCTTCCCTCTATTTATATCTATTAATTTAAAATAAAAGCTGTAATCATCATAATTATCAAAATTTTTCTGATGATTCGACTTAAATAAGTGGGCTATTTAATATATTTTTTAGAATAAATGTGCATTTTAAAAAAAATATTGAATAATCCAGCATTTGATAAAATTTAATAACTTAGTTGACAGAGGCAGGATTTATCAAAATTATTCAGTTTGGAAGGTTTGCTTTCTGATGATCTATCTTAAATAACTAGTTAATATTTCAGAAAATGTGTAATTTTAGAAATATTATGATTAATTGTTATTACAATGAGCAATAGAATAATTATAATTTCAGAATTATTGATTAACAAAAATTATAAGAGCAATAAAAAACCATTATTAAATTAAAATAATTTAATAATGGTAATATAGAAAAGCACAGAGGTGAGAAATATTTTCAAATATCAATAAAGATTAACATTGCAAAATACTGTATATACTGTACAAGATACTATTTGTATGTATATTTCAACAATAATAAATATTTAAAAATTTAATTTTTCTTAAAATAATTTAATAATAAATTTATATTGTTTAAGGGCTTTTGAGTATTATTATATTCAGTAAATTTTTAGAATAAACATTAAAAAAATATCACAATCTTTTATTGGAATCTATAAATTATTCCATTAGTTAAACAGCATGGCTAAAAATATAGAACTGAAGAGGGCTTAAGAAGCCAAAATGCATTTTCTAATATAGCCGTGCATCCAGTATGTATTTTTAAAGAAATTTTTAAGTTTTATAATAAAAAGTATTTGAGAAGAAATGGTTTATTAGGAATGGTCATAAAATTGTTGCAATAAAGCAGTGTTTAAATAATGGAATAATTTATAGATTCCAGTAAAAGATTGTGGTAAACATAAAACTCTACATAAAAATAATTGTGATTGATTAAAAAAATATATTGAATAATTCAGTTACCAACAAAATATAAGTTAATCCATAAATGGCACAGTATGGAAATTCTTCAATGTTTAATTACATTGTCATATCAGAGATGTATGAAAGTATATAAATGGTATCTGATCTTCAGTCATTCCAAGAAATTCTCACTTAATATTTAATGATGCTGGTTGAAGATTCTGTTAGAAAATTACATACACTAAATAAATAGATCTAAACTTTTTGTAATTAGTGCAAGGCATTCAGCTACAGTAAAAGTGAAAAAATTAGGAAGTTCTATTGGTAAATAATCTAATATTAATCACTATTATATACTTAACAATTATTGTTTAGAATGAACAAATATTTTTGAGTTGGGATTCAGTTAGCTTCATAATATAAAATTTCAACAACTATATTTGAAATAATAATTATATATGGAATTATTTTCTATTGAAACAAATCTCTGCCAGGAATATTTGATGAAGATTGGCAAAATGATCAATTTGCAGTACATATAATAAAGCTTTTATGATATCAGGAATACAAATATCAATAATGCTTGAAAGAAAATATTTTTTCAAATTGAAGAACAAAAAGATAACCAGTTTCACAAGTTTATAAATCTTCTGAAGATTATACATTATATTAAAGAACAAGTAAATGACTGAAACTCTAGATGAAATCACCATATAATCAGTCAAAAACAGATTTCCCTAAAATAACTGTTTTTCAAATTATGTCTTGGCAGCATTGGGCACATATTTCTAGTTAGATATAGAATTCTAATGGCCAATAACTCTCTGCTCCCAAGATAATTCAACTTTTTCTATATTTGGAATTTTTAAATATTTTTAACTGTTTTTATTGTTTCATTCCATTTTTCATCAAATTTGAAATTTTATAATTCCATATTTGATGAAAAATTGAATGAAACAATAAAAACAGTTAAAAATATTTAATGTGATTCAGATTCCTTCAGATGTTTATAAGTTATCTTATATTACTCTAAATTCATGAATTATGATTAAGACTGGGCAGAAATTGTTTAATCAAATTTAATGATTAGTTTTCATAATAAATATTTAAAAAAAAACTTGAATTTTATATATACAGGTATCCCTTAATTTATGAATCTTCAGTTTAAGAATTTTTGAACATGAATAGATATCAAGGAAGTGGAACAAAAAACAATAAAAAAAATGAGTTAAAAAAATTTAATCCCAATTTTATTAATCCAACTTTTGCAAACTGATTTTTTTGTATGTATTTGTTAAAAATATGTTTTTTTGACAGTAGTAGCTAAATTTTTTCAATTGCCAAAATATTTTTTAAAATTACATTTAAATAATAATATTTATATTTGAATGGCATGATAGAATTTGGATTTTTTTTATCCCATCCTGTCAATTTTATAGTTTAATCTATCAAAGTTATTCTGATTTTGGGATTCGATAAATGATATTTTTGAAATTTTTTGGAAAAAAACCAAATTTTTCATAAAATGAGATATAAAAACATTGAAAATTAAAAAACATTATAAATAACAGGAAAATATTGGTTAATTTTGTTAAAGTAAATTAAAATATATCTTAATCATTCATTTTTTGTTTCAATTTCTTAAAATTTAGGAGAAAATCACAAAAAATGTAAATATCCTCAAGCCATTTAAAAGGGCATGGCACTTTTATGGTCTTACAGCAGCCACTCACTTCCAGGAAATTGCAGCCAAGCCTGCTTTGCATGACAGTGTGTGGTATTGGAAGCAATGCTATAATAAACCATCTGCAGTCCAATTAAAGGAACATATAACTGAATCATGTTCTTAGTATGTACAAATAATGTGTGTATCTATACTCCACTTTCTGCATTTTTCAAAAGCTTTTGAAACTGTATAAAACAGTTTAACTTAATAATGATTCAATATTAATCAAGATGATAACTGATAAATAAATTTTTTTTCCCCTATGTATAAATTTGAATTATAATGGTATTTTTCATTTTATTAGAATATGCTAAATGTATATAGAACATGCTATAGAATGCATATAGAATATGCTAAATTAGTTTAAATTATTTAAAAAGTCATTAAAAATCCATTATACTTAGGGGAAAAATTGGCATGATAATTATGTTTGTATGCTAAATGTAATCAATTTGATACTTTAAATAAGGGAATTATGAAATATCACGTAGAAAAGCAACTTGCTCTTTATCATATATGTAATAAAATAAGCTCACTTAGCAAGTTCTACATAAATTTATTGCAGTATAACGTTTTCAGACTGCATATCATTCCCTCTTCAGTACCTTTTACACAGAATTTTATCTGTGTAACAGTACTGAAGAGGGACTGATATGCAGTCCGAAAACGTTATACTGCAATAAAAAATATAAGGTATTTTCAACTTATCACTAATGTGAATTAAATAGAATCCAATTGTAAGTTGAGGACTTTCTGTAGTTTTTCAGATCTAGTAATTTTGTCTTTCAAATTTATAATCTTCAGATGTTTATTTTATGAAATAAATTAATTATTAATCTTTTAAACTAATAGTTTTGAGGAATATTATTCTAATGTATTCATTTTCCTTGTATCTGTATAATATTACAAATTGTAAAAGATTCTTAATTATCAAGTTATATTCATATTTTAAACTTTTTCAGGAAACTTTAGCCACTCTTGAAAGACAAATTTATGCTTTTGAAGGAAGTTATTTGGAAGATACACAGTTGTATGGTAATATCATCCGTGGTTGGGATCGATATTTAGCAACTAATAAGTAAGTCAAATGAAATATTTTAGATTTCTATTTAATTATATAATAAATGCAAGCATGAATAAAAGTATAATATATTTAATAATAAAATCTATTAAATTTCTGTAATAATTTTTTATTTTAAAATAGCTTAGGAGGTAATTAAAAAGATGAGAGATCTCAAGATTAATAAATTTGTCTGATGCTTTTTATCAAATTTATTAACCAGGTTTTATTTATTGCTTTTTTGAGAAAACTTAAATTGTATATTTTGAGAATATAGTAGAATTTGGTTATATGAAGTCCCTTGGGAATGATTAAATTCTTATTATTCATTATAACTTAGAATAATGAATGAGCCAAAAATATATATATGGATATGAATGTTTTTTACATTTGTTTTAATATTATAATGCCTTAGTTATATTCTTCTATTATGTTCTATTTTTGATTTCTTGAAGTATAGAGAGAGAAGATTATGAAAATTTTATTGTAAATCTATAATGAAAATACTATCATGTATAATAAAGGAACAAACGTGTGGTGTCCATGTTTCTGCGCATGTGCGATCTCCCGCTGTTACTATTTTCTCTCGCTTCGAATCTTTAATCGCGTCTTTTAGAATGGCATTACTATTTTCTCTCGCTTCGAATCTTTAATTGCGTCTTCTGGAAAGTGTCGCCATTACTATTTTCTCTCGCTTCAAATCTTTAATCACGTCTTTTAGAAAACTAAATCCCAATCTCATTATAAATTTATCTTTAAATTATCATAGTTTACTTCCTATTTATGTTTGTATACTTCTTTGTGTCTTTTAGAAAACTAAATCCCAATCTCATTATAAATTTTGCTTTAGGTCTTTTAGAAAACTAAATCCCAATCTCATTATAAATTTTGCTTTAAATTTCCTATTAAATGTCTTTTTATAAATTTTGCTTTAAATTATCATAGTTTACTTCCTATTTATGTTTGCATACTTTTTTGTATTTGACTTCAATTTCTGTCTTTTTTGATAGAAAAATGTTGGTTGTTCCCTGGATCGAGAGTTCAGTTTGCATTTGGCGCGTTGAGGCTACATAAATGTTGCATTTAAATAATAGTTTTTAAAAATTATTGAATGTAATAAAAACCAAACAATGTTTATCAAAATCAGTTCCACGAGGTTGAAGTTGATTCACAGTTAACGAACGATATAGGCCAGTTAAGAAGCCGAAGATGTATTGATTCACAATTAACAAACGATATAGGCCAATTAAGAAGCCGAAGATGTAATAACGAATGATATAGCCCAATTAAGAAGCCGTAGATGTATGATTTCATTTCATTCGAAACAAAAATAAAATTAGTGAATCTACCTAAAATCATCTCGTTCGGAGTATGTGCACTCTCCAGAAGAGGTTCTCGTAAATTATTAAAGACTTGGAGGTCTATGCACTCTCCATAAAAAAGGTTCTTGTAAATTATTAAAGATGGGAAAACATATCAAAATTGGAGGAATATTTTCCAATAAATATGCTATTACCAATAATTATAAATTAACATTAATAGTTAATTATTACAAGTTAATATTCTTATAGAATAGAAAGTGGCGTCATCTATTGACAAAAAATATATAGAAACCATGGTTAATATAAACATAAATAAAATATTTAAAACAAATAAAAACATATAAATAATTGTATTTATATAAAACTATGTAAGAAAATAATAAACCGGTGTGAAGTTGGCCCCCCACTTTAGAATTTTTAAATTTTTTCTTTTGCATTCGTTTGCAACTCGTTATCACCTTTTGCCCTTTTAATAATTTCGTTGCACCCCCACCGTTTGGCCCCTAGAGCCAAAACAAATTTCGGGGCTAACTTCACATTGGCCCCCAGTTGCGAATTTTCGTATTTTTTCTTTTCCACTCGTTAGCAAATCGTTAGCACCTTTTGCGCTTTTCATATTTCGGTTCTAGCCCACACCGTTTGCCTCCCAGAATTCGATGAGACTAACCCGATATTTGCTTCTTTATTGATGTCATTAATCATAAATCACTTAACGGCCCTTAGTAAATAAGGAAAATTTTAATCCTTTAATAACTTATTATTCTTACGGCCTTGATTATAAAAAACACATTAAAAGTCAAATAATGATAGGAAAAAATAGGATTTTAAATTTTAGGTAAGTGTTAGATTTAAATTTATTCACATAAATATTATTTAAAATATTTTATTGCATAAAACTAAGAATAGCAATCAAAACAATTGGAATGCGCTTTCATATTTCTTAAATATCTGTGCTACATATTTGCTAATGTGAAAAATAAAAATAAAAATTAAGATATAATTTATTTAATTATAATTCTTCTTTCGATTTTATTTTCACATTATTCAGTATGCCCACAGTTGTCCGGGAATTTCTGGCACAGAAAAAGCATCAACTATTACGACAGTGGTTTCCAAACTTTATGTTACTATGCCTCTCCTAAAACATAGGATGCCTCCCAAATCTCAACAGTAAGTAATCAGTGATTAGTCTCGTTCGACGTCATAAATAACTCAATATCAGTTTATTTTTGGAACGACTCGCTGAGTGTGAAGATAAGACGGCGGCTAACATGGTGATGAAGAAGACAATAATGAATGTTACGGAATTTCTGGCACAGAAAAAGCATCAACTATTACGGCAGTGGTTTCCAAACTTTATGTTACTATGCCTCCCCTAAAACATAGGATGCCTTCCAAATCTCAACAGTAAGTAATCAGTGATTAGTCTCGTTCGACGTCATAAATAACTCAACTGCGGAAAAGGTTAACATTTATGACATAAATAATTTTATCATCATAATTTGCTTGAATTTAAAAGCTATATTTTCATTTTTTAGATAAAAAAAAGAATCATTGTTTCATTATAAATTATTGATTTTGTTTATTATAGTCAAATTTAATTTTTGCTTAAATGAGATTTTCTTAAATTATCATTAATGTAAAATTAAATCCATAAGATACATTGTATGCATAACCCATTACTCTTCAGGATACACATAATTACTATCATAATACAATGTTAATGTTCAGTTTAAATCTGATTGTTATTACAAGTTCTGATAACTTTGCTATCATGTAATAGCAATAGTGCTACTATAATGCTAGTGTCATAACATTGTTCTATCATACATGTAATGCATTATGAATTTTGAATCTGTTAAAAATGGTTATTTTCGTATATAAAATTAAAAAGTTATTGTTTTAATATTTTTTATACAATAATAATAATAATAATAATTTACTTTTTGGAAAAATTATGCAAGTTAAGTAGTATGTATATTTAAAGTATTTAATTGATTAACCTTTATAAAGCAAACCATAAGGGAATTTTTAATCCAAACAAACCTAATCATCATGCCAATTTTTCCCTTAAGTATAACGGATTTTTTAATGGTTTTAAATAATTTAAACTAATTTTAGTGTCATTTCATAATCAGAATATTTATTAATTATTTAATCAATGAGTGGCGCCATCTATTAATTAATAATTAAACTAGAATTTTAACTAATTATTATCTGAAGAAAAAATCCACCTCGGCCTGGGATCAAATCGGGGACCTTTGGGCTACCGTCCCAACGTCTTACCGCTAGACCACCAAGGCCAATGAGCAGATTGATTCTCCAGACAGTTATATTAATTTAGAATTAATTTTTTGATTAGAGACATCAGACTTTGCTAATTGATCCATTCCTGACCAGGCTAAATCTAGTCATGGGCCCTCATTGGTGCTAGCCATGCAACACATAGACTGGCATAGTCTTAAAGCTTTATAATACAAACCATAAGGGAATTTTTAATCCAAACAAACCTAATCATCATCCCAATTTTTCTCTTAAGTATAACAGATTTTTTAATGATTTTAAATAATTTTTTTTTCTTCAGCTAAAAATTAGTTAAAATTCTAGTTTAATTATTAATTAATAGATGGCGCAACTCATTGATTAAATAATTAATAAATATTCTGATTACGAGATGGCGCTAAAATTAGTTTAAATTATTTAAAATCATTAAAAAAAATCCATTATACTTAAGGGAAAAATTGGCATGATGATTAGGTTTGTTTAATTGATTAAGTTTAATATTTTTCAACAGTCCATATTTTACAAAAAAATGTAACAAATAAAAAATAGGAAATAGACATATATGAAAAATAAACCATAATTATTATATAATTGTCATTAATAAAATGCCCAATGAATGGCATTTTATTAGTGGTTATTACATATTAGAACAATCATTAGTATTGTACTATATAATTTATAATAATATATTTTTCATTTTCATAATAATACATTAATCATTCTGATCTATTTAAAAACTGGCTAATTTTCTTTTATTCTAACCTATTCAGATTTAAATATATTCATTGTTCATGTTGAAGATTAGTAAATAAATTTATGCAAATTTAGGCTGAGTCCTATTGGTTTGAGTCTATAGGGTTCAGCTTGACTCATATTCATATTAGCTAATAGGGATCGGCCTGATTGATTTTTGCCAGTTCTGTGATAGTCTTCTCTGTGTGACAATACTTAGTGAAAATCTTATAGTTGTGATTTATGTTTTTGAAAAATTAACTAAAAAGCTGTTGATTTAACATATGAATTTTTCCAAGTGCTTTCTTCTCTGCATTATTATCTATTCAGTAATCACAATGTGAGGAAGTTTCTATAGAAGATAAAGTATATGTTAATAGATTAAATTTCCTTTGCATTATATAATTGTCTAGTGGCTTTCTTTGGCAATAATACTGAAAAAAAAAAATATATATATATATATATATATAATTTCATCTACTTGATAAGTGATCAATTGAAATAAATCAATTATCAATTGTAATAACTTTATCAACAAGAAGTTTGTCAGTTTTTAACATGAAGATCAGTTTATTAGTAAGAAGTTTGTTAGTTTTTGACATTCAGAAATATGTCTTTCTAATTGATCTGCTTGTTATTTGTTCTTATTTTCAATCTGATTTCTACTAGCAGCTATAGGTAGTGACTTCTTGTGGCATGAGGATAAAAGTATCTTTTTCCCCCATGTTAAAAAAATGCAAACATTATTTATAAATGCAAATAATCATTAATAAGTAAAAATTATTATATATAATTGGTTTAATAAAATCTATCAGTTCATTTTTGTATAATTTTTGTGAAAAGTTAGCTACAAAAATCTGAATATTTATATATATAGTTTCTGCAGAAAAAATTAAAAGTTGGCATAAATTTTAGTAAGAAGCACATTTCGATAATGATAGTAATGACTTCATTGACACTCATTATTTTGTACATGATCCACATGATACAGTAATAGCATAATCTCTTTGGGCTCATAATTTTATAGAATACATCGTATTTACCTATCATATCTATTACTAATTTTAATACCAATAAAGCTATCTAATTTCAACAGTATCGTACTTTATAATTATTACCTTGACTAATGGAAAATTTAGTCTGCTTAGAAAAATTTAAGAACCTATACATTTCAGTATTTTATCTAATGATGTATGGGAACCAAGGCCATTGAAAGAAGGAATATGTCTCAAAATTGATTGAAAGGTAGTTATTTTTGGTATTTCTCTTATCTATTTAATAGATCTCACAAGACATAATCCACTGGCAAATAGACTGTATGGGCTAAAAAAGGAAATTTTCAACTTTATTTTCTTATGTATCACAGTATGTTGGTATAATAATGGTAAATTAAAAATCATAGAGATACATTAAAATGAAATTTTTTTACACTATTGATTTTTTTTATTTGTTTTATATATTCTTTTTAAGCATTATTATGCTATTAGTTAGGCATAATTTTTCTCTGGGAGATATAGTACTGACATCACAAATACTGTTAAAAATTATTTCTTTATTTTTAAGATAAGTTTACATTATTTCTTTCTTTATTTTTAAGATAAGAATATATAGAAATTAAAAGTATATTGTAATATTTCTGAAACTGTATCAATATTGGGAAAATAACACATTTTATGAAGTATTTAATTTATTCCACCAAAAAGCAAACATACCAGGCTAAAATATCAAACTCATTCTACCATCTATTGATTAAGTTAAAAAGTATTGTTTATAGTTAGATTTTATGTATATATAATATATATATATTCAGTTATCAAATAAGTAAAATATGTTGTTGATAATAGAAGATTGATATGCAATATATGCAAATATCTGAAAGCACTTTGTGTTTAAATAAATACACTGTATTTTATTTGATAACATTAAATAAACTTAATATTTATATACAAGTATTCCCCAGTTTACACAAATAATTGGGACTAAAATTTTGCATAAATTAGAAAACTAACATTTTTAACAAAAGTTTTGAATCAAAAACTTCCAGAACTAGATTATTGCATAACTTACATAAAGTTTTATTCGTGAAAATTAATATGCATGAGCTGGGAATACCTGTATTTTTTTATAATATGAGACGACAAAAAAAATTTTTTTCCTTTTTATAGATAAACTATAAAAAGAACTTTAGAGGTATTAATTTTAATTATGTATACAAAACTGTAATTTAAATATGAAATTATTTTGTTTTCTATAATAGAAATATGTAGTGAATCAGATATTCAGGTTAACAATAGTGGAAGTGAGGAGAATATTCCTCTGACTGAATCATTGGTCAATTCTGTTGATAGAACAGGAATGTCACCAACATCAAGTAGTAGCAGCAGTTCATCATCATCATCGTCAATAGCTGAAAGCCATTCTCCACAAAGTTTTTTAGGTAGTCCTCCAGCAAAAATTGCCAAAACAGCACCAAGAATGAAGAAAAATATAAAGAAACCAAGATATAGGTATTTAAAAATTCACTCAATTAATATTTAATAATTAATCTCTGTATACTATATTTACTTGCATGTATTTATCTATTTTCTTATGTTTAAAATCTCAAAATATGAGGTTATAAAAGTGAGTATTTTTGTAAATCTAAAATTATTATATTAACACAAATATAAAGAGATTAAAAAATAAACATTAAACTGTTCAAACTTCTGAAATGAATACAGGTAGGCCTCGATTAGTGCGAATAATTGGTTCCACGAATTTCTCATACTAAAAAAATAAATACAAAATTTCAGAAAATTATATTTATTTTTGCTATAATATACAATCAATTTTACTACCCATTCCCACTATAAAATCAATGCCTCAATATAATATACTGGTGTTGACATTTAAAATTTCAAATATACCAAAACTGATAATGTGCTGCATCTAAAATGGCAGATATCATGCTAGATGATATTATGTTTTTATATTTTATCATCATAATAAATATTTTTTCTTTAATTTGTGAAAAAAATACAAGTTGTTATATCTGGAGTGTTCAAATGAAACCTGTTCAAGATGCGCTATGTGATGAGTTGACATTTCAGTTTTGGAATTCAGATGTTAAAGTAAAGCTGTACATGTTGTGCATGCTCATGTACAGCTGTGCACTTGCATCATTTTTAAATGCGTGACGTAATGTTGAAGATGACTTGTATAATAAAGTCTGTCCAAGCAGGATATACAAACTATAATTCAGTTTTTAATGGCTGAGGGATGTAAGCCAGTGGTGCTAGTGGGGACCTACATACTGACTGAACACCACAAAAAACATTCAATGGACCTCAGCTTGCAGCATTTGATGCACTACTGCAATACTCAAACATTTTCTGTGGCTCATAATGGTAAAACAGCACTATGTGCTGCAGAAATTGTTTTGAAATATCAGAGATCACCATGTCTACATTATACACTGATCCCTAATACAACTATCCATCAGTTTAGTTATTATTATTTTTTAATAACAGCATGTATTAGTATAAATATGCTAAAAAATAATATTTCACATTAAAATAAAAAATAATACTTTATCTATACAATCTAAAATAAAAAATAATACATTATCTATACATAATTTTAACATTTAACAAACAATGGAAAGTCGATACTGTACTTAATTTACAAAATGTGTGTTTATCATTTGGGAAAATTTTATAATATACAGAAATTCAAACAGTGGGTCAAAAAAAAATTCATTGTAAATCTATACACTTAGCATGTCAGAACCATAAACAAGATGGTGGCAGACTTCCAATGCAGAATATCAATTTTTATAAGTTGAAATATAAAGACTTTATTTTTTATGCTCTTAATAATTTAAATAAACTTTGTCTTATAATTGTCTTTTACAGTATTTTTATTCTAGATTTACAAAAAAATTCGAATAATTTTCAATGTCTAGTTCTGTTGATAAAAAATGGGGGGAGAATTATTCAAGTAAATCGCTAGCATGTTAGAATCAAAGTAATAGTACTTATTTGTTAATTTTAATAAACTAAAATATAAAATAATTAATTATAATCATCATAGCATAAAACTTTAAACAATAATTGTTTTCTATTATTTTTAATTTTACAAAACTTCTTAGCAAATAATTATACCATTAAAATATTTTATGTAAATAATACACTTATATACTTTAGAAGTTTCATAAAATTTAAATTAATATAAAATAGTTATTCTTTATTAAAGTTATATATTGTGATATTAATTTTTTATATTCTATTTTGATTTTAATAATCAAAAAATAATATGTATTGTATGTATTCAGTTCTAAGAAGCCATCACTTTACTGATTTAGTTATGTAATTTTTCTTTTTTTTTTCCCATTTTTTATTGGATGAACATGAAAAATTATTTTAATTTTATTGTAAATCTAGAATAAAAATACAGGAATACCCCAGAGTTACATCACCTTCGATTCCAGACAGGTGCCGTAAACTGAAAATGTCCATAAATCGAAGCATTCCATTTTTTCACTTAACAATGTATTTACATGTAATGTCAATTATGTAATAATCATTTATTAGTTTCTTTATCCATAACTGACATAAAGAAACAGTAAAAATTTACAGAAAGTGATATACTGTACTTACCCACATGTGTCGACTAATAATTCAAACATGGCGGCAAGAAATATTTAGTCGACTCCTGGAGGTGAGAGTTGGCAATACTTTTTCTCCCAGAAAATTATGTAAATTTGCAATTAACCAATAACGGCTTGATACAATGATATAACATGATATATAAGGACTGATTATCGAAACGATCACTTAATTATCAGTTCATCTGATGAAGTACTTTATTACTTTGTCTAACAACCCTGAAATTCTAGCTATGTATTTTTGTGATGTTAGATTTTTATTTTCAGAATTTACTTCTGGGAATTTAGAAAACTGACCAGATTGGGCTCTGGAAATTTGGTAGAGTCATTCTATTAAGTTTAGTTACTAATAATTTATTTGAACATTGCAACTTTGCACATTATATTTGAGTAATAACAGGTTATTTTAATATGTGGGTAAAATTTTTTCATTGAAAAACATTAAGGCAGAGACAATTACAAAATATTTTATCAATGAATATTTTTGTAGATATGGAATGCTATGGTTGTTAGTATCTGATAATGAACCACAGTTTATATCATATTTGATGATAGTAATCTGTTTCCAGCTTGGCACCAAACGTGCTCATCATGCCATATCATTCACATCCAAAATGAAACATTACAAAAAGAGTTAACTCTAAGCTGGAATGATTTTTGCATACTTTCAGAAAATCATTGAGAATAAGCTTGTTACTTTCAAGAATTGGTGCTTATTTTATGATCCTTAGTGCAAGAATCAATACGATATACACCTTAATTACATCTTAACCTTGATCTTATTTTATCATGGGATTACTTGGACAGCATCCTGTCCAATGCATTATTCTTAATAAAAAGTTTGATAGATTACAGAGATTAGTGAATTAAGACTGATGAAAATGATGTCAATGAAACACAGACAAGATAAAGACAGGCATATAATCATTGACAATGGCAAGATTCTATCAGGCGGGTCATTAGTATTATTGAAAACTTACTTTGTTTTCTCTGCTCTTAAACAGTTTAGTTTCAAGTCAATACCCAAGTGATCAGGTTCATTGGAAGTAGTGAATATGGTTTCTTCACTTACATATGATCTGTAAGATCTACATAATAGAGCCCATCATGGACATCATATCAGAAATCTGAAAAGTATCTTCTTTGTCCGAGAACTTGTCCCTGTTGTGAAGAGGTTAACTCTGACCTGTCCTGTTTTGTTTTATTATGCTCTTTTATTATTTATCGTTATTTTCAATATTATCTAATGTATTATATTTTAGTTTAAGAGTTGACTTACTTCCACATTCTCCGTTGTATTAGTTAGCAATCACCTGTTTGGAACCATCCTCTATCCTCCAAAAGAGCTTTCCTGGTGAGTGACATCATCTAATCTGAATAAGTCTACCACTGAGCCAATATGAGAATATAAGAATATTCTTTTATCGATGTTTTGTTCAGTTTATAATTAAATTATAAAGAGGATGACATGAATTGATTACTCTGTAAACTAATAAATATATTGTTATTTTATAGTATATGGCTATTGAATGAATAGAATCATAAAATGAATTATAAATCAAAATATTCAGTCATTATGCATTTTCCCTTCATATTTTGACAATGGCAAGGATATTCAAAAATGTACCCTCTATAATTCACAAGAAATAAATGTATTGTTTGCATTTCTTTTGTAATATTTGCTATATGTATGTTGTTTTCTTCTTCTAATAAATTGTCTTCACTTATATAAGTGGTACTGAATTTGAAGAAATATGAGAAAATATTGAATAATAATTTATTATCTAAAACACTGTATTATTTTAAAAGAGCAAAATTATAGTCTCAAAATATTTCCACAAGATTTGATATATAATGAGATATATTTCATTAATTACAGATATAGTGTTTCCTTTCATTTACATTTAGAAACATAATTAGATTATCTTCATTATTTTAGTATAAATATTTTTATTTTTTAATAAAATTATTATGTAATTTTCAGATTTGAAGGAAAACTTAAAAAAGGAAGAGGTAAATATTTTAATTCTTAAAATTTAGAATATATTAGTGATCTTAATTTTTTAAATGCATTTTATAATTGATATTTTTAACAAGATTTAAGTAATTATTAATATTATACAGGGTGATTCTAAATTATTGTTGAAGTTCCATGGCTTATAATTTTCAAACTGGAAAGAACAAAATAAAATTGTTTACAGCAGGGGTGGCCAACAGGTCAATCGCGGGACGATTTGAAATCAATCTTCATAAGTTATCAGATGACTCTCTTATTGTATAGTGCCTTCTCTAGACAACTAAAGCCAAACTTTTGCTTTATTGCTGAGTATGGCCAAAACAGAATAGCCGGTAGCAGCAGAGCATTTAGACAAAATTCTAAATTTGCCGACAATGCCAACAAGGCGCCTATGAATTGACAGTTGTGAGAGTTGAAGTGAAGTATTGTGTTTGAGATTTATGAGTAAAATAAAAGGAAAAAATTGTTGCCACTGCCAGATATCTCGTTTTAGGCTAATGTGGTTTTGGCTCCTATCTCTACTCTCACCATCAAACAAAGAATTTCGAAATAGATCGCAAACTCATTGTTAACATATTAAAGTCAATCTTAATTACAAACAAGTGTAGATTGTGAACTCATTGTTAACATATAAAGTCAATCTTAATGACAAACAAGTTGGCCACCCCTGGTTTACAGAATATGAAAGTGTAGCTTAAAAAGTGTTATTATCTATAGAATCAATACTGTGGAATGTTAAATAACTTCAGTAAATGTGCCTTTTATGCCATGTAAGATTTCCATTTATAAATTAATTTTCCTCCAAGTATTCTTCAGCAGTTGCAATATAATTGTTTTTATCACGGCAACAATTCTGGTCTTCATCAAAGGTCATAGGGTTCTTATAAACAACGACCTTCATATATCTCCACAGGAAGAAATCAAGCATCATTATATTAGGTGAGCATAGAGGCTATGGAATCAGTCCACCTTGCCAACCTGTTGTCTGAGAAAATGCATGCCAACAAAATTCTCGGATAATAAGAACACAGTGTGGTAGTGTGTTGGAACATCATATTTGGCTGATTATCTTCCAATTGGAGTAATAAACTGTAGCATATCCAGATATGTCACAGTTATCACTGTTTTTCTTGCAAAGAAAAAGGGCCTGAAAATTTCCAAACATGATAAAGCACATCAGAGTGTTTTCTATTGATTAGTTCTTTTGAATATTTGAATGACTGTTTTGAGAAACCAAAGCATGCACATCATTTTCTCTTAAACATTCACCATTTTGAAGTATGATGCCATATTATTTACTCCCAGTCATCAATGTGGCAAGTATAGCATTGCTAAATAAAATTCTTTAAGTAATATTTTCAAATCCTGTAAGCAGTTTTATTTTGCTTTTTCCAGTTTGAAAATTATAAACCCTGGAAACTAACAGGTTTCCAGGGTTTATAACAATAATTTAAAATCACCCTATAATACCAATAGAATTTTTATATTATCTGATTTAATGTTTTAAAATGGTAAATCTAATGGAATTTAGAGAAAAATTAATAAATGAAGTTATTTTTAATTTTAAACAGTTGAATATAGTCATCTCTGGATATAGTGGACTTGGTGATAATGAACATATTTCGTTATTATCCATATGTATTTCAATTTGTGCTAATAATTTTGGTAATAATGAACCATTTGGTTTTAGTGAACACAAAAATGAAAACTCCAAGAAATAATGTCATTCTAACATTGGAATTTAAAAAAAGAAACTTAGTTGTTCTAAAATTCAGAAATCTCCAAATGCCATCTTATCATACATTCTACATCACTGCTATGCTAATTGCTAAGTAATTTGCCAGCATAGCAAATTAAAATTTGCTATGCTGGCAAATTTTGAATAGAATAGAAATTTTGAAAAGAAAAATTTTCCAGATTTATATTTGAGGCCAATGTTTATATTTAATGATGCCATTGCATGGAACAGCATTATGTTATATAGATTGCAAAATTATTTAAAATTGTAATAAAATGATTGATTGTTGTTCAATTTACAAATGTACCTGCTAAAATAAACACATAAAATATGTATTATTTTGTCATTAATTACAGATTGTGTCTGGCTTTTCCAGCCCTTTTTTCATTCCTCAGATTCAGGATTGAAAAAATATATAAATTTTCCAGAATTCCTACGACCTGGGATATTTTTATTGAATAAAAGTAAATAATAAGCCAAATAAGTAAGATAAAGCATTTATTCAAAAATTTTTATCTTACTTATTTGGCTTATTGTTTACTTTTATTCAATATTTAAAATAAGAAGTATTTCATTATGAATATTTTTATTTTTTACTTATGGGTTTTGTATTTGTTTATATTAAAGAACACATATATTTTTATTAAACTTTTATTTTTGATAGTGCATTAATAAAAAGAAGATTTAAGATTGAACATAATAATATTCAAATTATTATATTATTAATATACCTTTATGTTTGCTTTGGAAAACCTGAAAATATTCCAATCCAATAAAATATTTAAATCTTCAGCAATTTGATGGATAATACCAATAGATTTTCTTAAAATTTATTGATTTTACATAATACTTTTCACTTTTAACTGCTTAAACTCTTCACATTAATATTCCAATAAAACTAACATTTCTTGCAGTAAAGAACACATTTATATTTACTAGCTTAAATGTACAAACATTTTCGGTGTCTCTACACCATCTTCAGGTACATTCTATCAACTAACCGTTTCTAATTAAGAGAGTCATATAATGTTGGCATAGCAACCAACATTCTTAGAACGCATTTGTTTAAATATACAATACTACTTACAATTACATTCGACTACAAACTAAACCAAAAAATAAAAATAAAATAAAAACAATAAATAATAATATAACTTATACAGATTACATAAGATTAAATACTTCCATAATACAAATAAATAAATATCATCTTCAACCTCTATAACCTTTCTCCTTATTTATAGCGTGCTTCCATGCTGGGAGGTTCCCATGTCACTCTGTCATTAATTAGGTTCTCAGTTCTCTTCCTTTTTATTATCTCTATAGATTCCGTTACCACTGGCTGCATTTGCTTTTGTACTCGTTTAACTATTTTCGCCTCCTCCCATTTTACAGTTATGTTTTTACTATAGGCTTCCACAGCCAAAGACATGGTGAGCCTAGCCTGCTCTATATCTTTCTTCTGCTCCTCCAGACGTCTCGCTATTGTTCTCCCAGTGACACCTATGTATGCCGACTCCTCATTCGTCTGCATGTCTTTTACAGGAATCCTGTATACACCCTTCGGTTCTTTCTGCTGGAATGGGTCCTTTTCATTTCGCAGTATGTCAAACAATGTCAGGTTCCTTCTTGGTGCTAGACGCGCACATTTTCTCTTCGCTATTCTCTTCATTACTTTCAGGTTCCTCAGGTGGTACGGCATTAGTATGTAGTTAAGCTCCTCGTCTCTAGGTTCCATTGCTCCTTCTCCTCTCTCACACATTTTCTTTTTCACTTGCTTAAAAATTTTGTTAGAAATACCTTTCTATAACCATGCTGCTTTCCAACCTCCAATATATATTCCAACTCTTTGTTCAGACCTTCTTCAGTACTGCAATAAATCAAAGCCCTTTTATAAAAGCTCTGAAAGGCTGCTTTCTTGTAACCCACTGGGTCATTTGATCAGTTCAGAATCAATACCAGTCTATATGTTGGTTCTGTATTCACTCTTCCCTCCTGCATGTGTAGTTGCAGATCCAGATAATGCACCTTTGTCTTACTTGTTCCTTCTTCAGCTTAAGCCCGTACTGCTCCAGAGTGAACTCGTTAGCTTGCTCATCCACTTTCTCATCGCCATTCCAGATTACTAGTACATCATCTATATATCTCATGTACATCTCCATATATGGTTTAAACTTGCTAAGCTTCTGCCCTTCCAATTATTCTAAGGATGGTGGAATGGTGAGGATCTTGTCAAAAATTTAACATAGTATGAAATTTTCAGAACATGTTTAAAACATGGGAATAGATTTTATGTATAACAATTTTACTAATTCCAGCTTATTTCAAATTTATAAGTACAGTGGTACCTCAGTGAGATATGAAACAATAGAATCACATATTATATTAATTAATATAAAATTATATATTACAAATTAATATATTAATGTTATATTAGATCGCATAATCTTTGGTACCCAGGGCGGTATTTTTTTGACCTCTTCCTCTAAAAAAGCACATCTGTTTTAACTTTCAAACACATTTTCTTAAACAATTTTTAAGAACTGAAAATTATACAAAAATTTTTATACAAATATCTGGTGAATAGTAATGATATTCCATGCTCTTGGCCCCCATTCAGCTTTGGGCCCGGGGCGGACCGCCTCCCTCTAGGTACGTCACTGAGTGTAAATACAGAGACTCACTTTAATATTCGGCCTCCCCCTTATGTTTAAGTTTTTTTGGTATAATTTTAATATGTAAATACATAGGAAATAAAAAATATATTATGTAAAGTAAGTAACATTACTTTTAAAACTTTAAAAGTCTTAACTTTTAACTACCAATAGTTTGTCCCTTTTGTTCTTTAAAATATCTCCAAATCACGTCATTTAAAAATTCGGCCACCATTGGTGTGAAACATTTGTAACTGTTAATTTACATAAGAAAACAGAAAGGGATCCATTTTTTCTTCTGTCTTCGAACAATTTCAGTCATCATTGTTTGGCAATGTAACGCTTAAAATGGGGAGAAAGGGTTGCAATACAACACTTGAGCAGCGTCAGCTAGTCATCTTTCATCATAAAAAAAGGATATTCTAACAGGGATATTGCTCATGTAGTGAATATACCGCGCAGTACAGTTAGTGATATCATAATGCGATATGAGAAAGAGGGAAGGATAGAATCCGAACCACAGAAAGGTCGGCCACCAAAACTTAATTAACTCTAAAATACGTCTGGTCATAAAGAAGATTAAGAGAAACCCACGATTAAATACGCTTAAAATTGCAGCGGAGTTGGGGCAAGAGTGTGGAAAAGATGGTCACCCTGAGACAGTTCAGAGAGTGTTGAGAGAACAGAAGAAGAGTAGCTAGAAAAAAAACATGTCAGCAAAGTAAACAGAAGGAAAAGGTTGGACTTTGCAAAGAGTCGCGTGAACAAGGAAACAGAATGGTGAACTGATGTTATCTTTGCAGATGAAAGCAAATTTAACATTTTCAAATCTGATGAAAAGAACGTATGGTATGGAAGAACCCTACCATCAGATTTGAAAATGAAGAATTCCAAAAACAAAATTTGCAAGCAACAGTAAAACACGGAGGAGACAACGTAATGGTTTTGGGATGCTTATCTTCAACTGGTGTGGGGTACTGAAATTTATTGAGGACACCATGACTAAAGAACAATATCTGATAATTCTGAAAGATTGTTTACACAAAAGCATAGACAAGCTGGGGATAAGACAGATTTTCAAATTTTATCAAGATAATGACTCCAAACATAAAGCACACATAGTGCGCGAATGGCTTCTGTATCATTGGCCAAAAGTTCTGGAAACACCACCACAATCTCCAGACCTCAATCCAATTGACAATTTGTGGGATGAACTTGATTATAGAGTACGGAGAACGCCGATTACTTCAAAAGAAGATTGAAGAAGAGGCTGACGGAAGAATGGGCCCGTATTGAACCTACATATACCAAAAAATTATTACAAATTTGAAGGAAGTGATCAAAAATAAAGGTATCCAAATAAATATTAGGAATTGTTAAAAGCGACGTTTTCAATATTGTTTGTTGTCCAAATATTAAAGTGGCTGTGATTTATATTTTAAGAAAAGAAAAATAAACATAACAAAAGCTTTAATTCATTTTAAAATGTATATTTTTGAAACAAATAGTAACGGAAAATAAAGTAGTTTAGATAAGAGAAATGTTTTATTTTTAGCCGTAATCTAATGGAAAATAATAATAATAATAAAACCATCAACATAAGTGGGTGGCCGAATATTAAAGTATCTCTGTATATACCAGGGGTGTCCAAACTTCATATCACTATGAGCCACATATGAGAATCTGAAATACTTGAGAGCCACAACCAATTTCTTTCTGGGTCAATGAGAGCCACATCAATTTTTTCTGGTAATCTTCACAATGGTTTCAAAAATTTTTTGTTATATATTTCACATGCAATTGTTTCGTATAGAAGAATACAGTACTATATTTTACAATAAATGAACAAATTACAAATAAATTATTTTTTAAATTAAATCGGTATGTGCTCCGTATTAAATATAGAATTTCATGATATGGAATCACAATGGAAGATATCAAAGAGCCGCATGTGGCTCGCGAGCAGCAGTTTAGTCACTCTGATATATACGGTTGTAAACCTTTTTCTTTGCTATGTTTTATTTTGTTTTAAAGAAATTTTTAGCCGCTATTTTAATTCGGCCCGAGGTGGTGCCTGATATATCGAATTGAATATTCAATTGAGCGATATAAATGTCATAATTATTCTAATATTAAAGCAGTTTTTTTTTAATAAACGACACATTTTTTTAAAGAGAATCTTATGCTTTCAAGTAATATGTTTAATTTATATTCGATTTTTAATAATATGAATAAAAACCACAATTTTCAGAAAAAATAGATGCTTTACAGCAAAAAAAAATTTTTAGTCATCAAATTTTAAAAATTCCCATTGTATTGCGTACAAAGTAAATTTAGTAATTACAGCAGTACCGTTCAATAAATGGCGCAGTAATTTGTAAAAAAGAAATAAGTAAATAACATTATGTACAAGAATAAATATAATCGTAGAATGATAATTTTTAAATATGTCAAAAAAAGAAAAAACCTAGTACTTGTAATCATACATAGAAAAAAATGTATTTTTGAATACGGTAATAAAATAAAGGGAATATTTTTGATTACAGTATTGTATTTTAATTATAATTGGGAAATAATATCGAAATATAAGATTTTTATTATTTAAAACAAGGTTGATGAATTGAAGCTTTAAAAAATTCACGTGATTATAACTATGATCTCGTAAAAATGCTTTATTTTATTGTTAAAACTTATTGGAGTTTAAATAAATCGATTATTTATTTCAGAAATAGGAACAACATCCGTACAAATATATTAATTGAAGTAAATATTCAACAAAAACTTTTTTAACTTTTTTTATTTTCCTGTAAAACTTCCAAACTTCGCACATATAACAATTGACTACTAAATTATCATGACAACTTAGTGCAGTACTGTAGCTCGTTTTGCATCATCCAAAAAGAATGTTTCCAAGTATAAAATATATTTTACATTCTTTTGATGTTTTCCATCAGTCCTCGGTGTGTAGGAAACAGAATATGGTCATCGTTAATTTCATGATCGTGAAAGGCAACTAAAGGGATCACTCGTATGCTTACTCGTATGGGAATGGCTTGTCAATGTACAAACTGCATCCACGGAATCGGTGCCTCGTAGCTATTCAGGGGACAAAATTGTTCAACACTCTCAGAGAGGGATTAGATTAAAACATAGCAAAAAAAATAAAAAATCAACTCTATCCGAAAGAATGAGATAATTTTCATTTTTTAAATATTAATATGCTAATATATTTTATATACTTATTAACATTTACAATAATACAATTCATTTCTGTTTTTAATAATATTGTATGCATTTCAAACATCAGATGGCGTGACAGGCGCAAATACTACCAGCTGTTCTGTATATCGTGTACAAATACTGTATTATGAATAAATGATTAAAACTATATTGGGGATTTAAAAAAAAAATAAATAGTATTTGTTTATTTTAAAATGTATTTAAGAAATACGTGTTATTTTTTAAATCAAATTCAGTTAACTAATTTCGGTACTTTTATCGATTTTAATATAAATTTTAGATAAGGTGGAAAAATAATTAGATAAAAGTATTACATTAAGCAAATTGTAAAAAACTATGTATAATTATAAACTGAACAAATCATAGCCCATTCGGCAAAATATGTTATACGTTTATATTGTTCAGAAAATAATATTTTGACTATTTTTCTTGTCTACTTTCAGAAAGGATTGAGTTATGTAATATCTTCATGTTATGGTTTAATTTCTATATGCTTCCACTGATTTTTGAATTAATTAATAGATAATGCTTTTTATAAAATTCAATACGGAGGCTTTGGTGCCACATATTTTAAGTTCAATAGTTTTTAATAGTTTAAAAATGACAGGCATCCAATTTTCTGAGGTTCCTTCCAAAAATTTTTAATTATCTGATAAATTTTTTTAAAATAGTTAAGAAATCATGCCATTAAAGATGATTCTGATAACATATTTTAATCTCATAAAATATAAAATACACAGTTTTTTCCTAGAATTAAATGCTTGAACTGCAAATCTAATAATACTTCATATGGATCAAAGTGAAAAAATAATAATGCTTCAGCATCCAGTAAAAAAGATACTGGAACACTATTCCAATAAAGCCATGCAATGCTTACTGGTTAAAGTAAAAAAAAAAAAAAAAAAAGGCTGGTCAGTTAGTACTATAACAGAATTAGTAGGTATTAATTACCTATTGAAATGAGGAAAATTTGTGAAATTCAGAATCATTATGGAAAAAAATTCTTCATAGCTGGTTAAAAGCTGGCTTCCTAGAGTCAAAAACTCTATATCCCACAACTGCAGGAGAAAAAACTTATGAAATCACTTCTGGAAAATACAAATAATAAAAAAAATACAAAAACAGATGCAGAATAAGAACAATATTATATAAAATTAAAAAATTGTATAGAATAAAACTCAGGTTATTATACAGATATCCTTGACTTACAATGGGGTTCCATTCCAACGTCTCCATCATAAGTCAAGGATTTTTTTAATTCTTGATTTGTTTGATTTCTGTTTTAATATTTTTATTTTTTTTAATTCTTGATTTGTTTGATATCTGTTTTAATATTTTCATAAAATAGGTTTCTATTTAATTTAAAATAGTTAAACTTAAAGCTTTCCTTGCCTTCTTTTTTATGTTGGAATTTTCATCAGTAGTATTATTTCTCTTACTGGACATGACAGAGATAGACAAGATACAAAAATTGCAATGAAAGAAATGAACACTTTGACTGCTAATTTACAACTAATGTGCCAAAAGCTGTGATAAATTAGAATGGGTGAATCACACTAGTGGTTATTGAGTATTGTTGAAAGGCTTTGCTTGCTGACTAATGGTGATGCTGTGATGCATATACAAAACCAATATGATATATATATGCATATGTAGGTGGCAAAGTTAGAGAATTTTTAATAATCATTTTTGGCCGTCATAAATGTCATCTGCAGATGCTATTGTAACAAATGATGGAGTTTTTAAATCGTCATAAGTCAAAGACTACTTGTACATATATAGTCTAATTTTAAAATATCTTTTGGCTTTGATGAACCTATATTTAAGTTTTGTGAAATAAACTTGTATTGTCAAGTATCAAGCATTGTCAAATCAGAATATGTGACATCAGCTGAATAGATCTGAATTTTAAATGAATAATTTGAGATATAACAACCAAATTCCAGATGATCAGTTGAAGCAAAAGTTGGATAATTGAAGTTTCATTATATAGGCTATACATAAAAGATCTTGACAATTTTATACATTAATTAGAATTTAACTGTACATCACAAAAATTCCAAACAAGTTTCATTTAAAACAAGTATTCACATTTTGATAAATGGCACTCTTGGTCATGTTTGACACATATGCCATCTGGCATCATTAACAGAATTCACTCAGTAACTATAAATCCTCAAGAAAAAGTACAATGCATTGAGTGGTTTATTGAAATTAAATTTAATTACCATGGTAAGATATCTCTGTTTAGAACTCAATAATACTATAATATAATAAACTATAAATAAGTTATATGTATATGTTATGTGTATGTCTATATGTAAGTTTAGAACTCAATATAACAAACCACCACTATCAAATCCTACTCTTTGTATTTGGTACAAAAAGTTTATGGCCATGGGAAGTGTATTGACCATAGGAAAAGTTACTTTTATGGGAAGTCTAGAGTGTGTGGTGAAAATGCCTAGTGAGTGCATGAGTCACTCCTTCATAATCTGCAGAATTCAACAAGAACAGCACATAAGTTAAGATGTCTTGCAAAAACTATTCATAAAGTGCTGAGATAATGTTTAAAAATGCATTCTTACAAACTTCAAATCGTACAATAAATCACACAAGATGATTGGATTGCTCATAGGGACTTTGATCATTTGAAAAATGGCAACAGTTTCCTTGATAAAATAACTTTTTCTGATGAGGCTATTTTTCATTTGTCAGGCAAAATAAAATATCAAAATCTGGAGTTTGGAAAATCTAATGTGTGATGTGGTGGATATCATGATAAAGTGATTTGCTTTTTTTCTTTCATGAACAAATCACGAATACCAATATTTACCTCGACATGCTGGAAAACTTTGCCTATTCTCAGCTACAAGAGTTACAACCCAATATCATATTCTGTAAGATAGCACTACACTACATTGGGCATTGATCATTCATGATTTTCTGAATAAGAAATCACTAATTGGTGGATTGGATATTGTGGTCCCTTAGCTTGGCCACCAAAGTCACTGGACATAATGCCCTGTGATTTCTTTGAGTGGGAATAAGTCAAGGATCATGCTTCAACTCTCAGGTAGTTGATGTGGAGGATTTGAAGATGAGAATCATCACTGCATTTGCTGAAATTGATGCCAATATGCTACACCATATATGATAAGGGCTGGATTACTGCCTACATATTGTATGGGGCAACCAGTGGGACACATGTTGAATGTTAATGATTTCAATAAACCAGAAAATATTTTAAAATATGTTCTACATTATTTTGCCTAAATCATAATTGTGAGTTGTTTAACAAATTTCCTATAGTCAATAGAAATTATAAATAACTTTTATATACAACTTGTATTTCACAGATACAAAACTTTTTTGAAAACTTCAATAATTTCTAATACAGTGGTACCTTGGTTAACGACAGCCTTGGATAATGACGTACTTTGTTAACAATGAGGTATAATATATAAATTTTTGAATGGAAAACGTTAAAATTTTTTGGTATGGAGACGTATGCAGCTTTAATATGCAAGAAAAGGTCAAAAATTATATTTATTAAATATATACATCATACGGAAATTCTGCATTCATCTTATATGAAAGATGCACTAATTTACTACATAACATTATAAAATACAAAGTGCAAAACCAATGAAGTGTCGTTTCTGAGAATTGTTTACCATAAACAGCTTAAAATAAATAAATTGCTTTTTCTGAAAGGACTAAGGGACGTAGATAACAAAATAAAAGATCAGATCTTATTATACTATTAATTTCTTTGAAAAAATGATAAAAAATTAACAAATACTATATTCTTTCTGTTTAATGTAGTTATAACTTTATATTAGATCAAAATATTAAATCTGAATCAAAATAAATTCCTTATTTTCTTAAAAAATCTTGAAAGTTACAGACAAATTGATTTATAAAAATAGTATTGCAGAATTTTAAAATAAATGTGTCGCATACTGAATACTTATATGAAAGTGTCTCCAATTTGTTTTATATAATAAAGTAATTATATATCAGTAATTCATTATCAATCAAGATCAACTTTTCTTGCTCTTGAAATGATGTATTGTATCGATTATATATATACATTTTTCTTTTGCATTTTAGAAAGAAAAAATTATAATAAATTCGTTAAACTAACATAAAATATAAAATAATATAAATTATCTTAATTTCTAAGCACACAAAATTAATAACGTAGTGGAAATTTTCATTCATCTTTCAATCTTCACACCTTGTGGTAGTGAAGATTGCGTGTTTGTGATTTTTGCATCACCATAAAAAATATTTTAGATGAGTTGCACTATTTTACCGCTGAGTGTTTACAACACCTTTTGGATTTTGATTCTTTATACCTTCTTAGATAAAAAAGTTAACTATTTCTGTTTTTTGCATTTTTTATCATATAAATGATATTTAAAAAATTATTTAATGCCCCTTTTAGCAATTTATTAGTCATTTTCTTACATAAGTTATACACAAGTCACACAAGTCTACATAACGTTTTATCAGTTTGTCATTTCAGATCGTTATTATTTTTATTTGGTTTTAATAGTATCATTTTCATATAATTCACAATATTTATGGACCTTATTTTTTCTCACTTTAATCTAAGAAGTCGTTTGAAATTAATCTTTAAGATGATCAATCGATCTACATAGGTTAAAACAACAAAAAAAAAATAACTTTAAAAAAATCACGTTATATCAAGAGCGCAGTCAAGAAGAGTGAATTTTCGAAAAATTTATATAAAAAATATTTACTGTAGGAAAATATAATAATTAAAAAAATGCTTAGAAGTTTATTGATTACAAAAGCATAAATTTATATTCAAAAAGCAATTTCATATTATTACTCCAAAAATAAATCATATCGATTTTCGACGAAAATAACAATATGCACTTATTTCAGTATTTAGTTTATTTTCAACACATTTGGCAATTATCATTTCTGTTAGTTTCCAACTCTTCATAAAAAATATTTTTGTATATATAATTTTAGATGACTTCATGAAAATCTCTGAGTTTGTTGACTGTCATTAGGGCTGGTTCCATAGGTGAGGCAGTGAGCCAACCGCCTCAGGTGCCGGATTGATATAGGCGCCAAAATAAATTGTAAAAATATGAAATGTATAATGAAGAACAAAAAATATTAATGTGACAAAATTCATAATAATACATAAATAGAAGGAAATATTCTGACTATGTTTTATCAGAAATGTGCTATAAATTTGAGATTAATTAAAAATATCCAAAATTTGAACTTTTTCCAATTAAATTAAAGATTTATTATAATTTCAGTTTTGTCGTTTATTGCATCGCAAATTATTTTATTTTTATATGAGGTTGAGAGCCAGAGTGGATCACACTACAACCCTTAAGACATGAAAAATGCTGTTTAAGAAGTCTCATAATTTTGAATTCCATTCTAAGCCATTTTATGTTATTAAAGGTTTTTATTTAAAATTTTGTTCACTTTCTTAGCAATGCATTGTTTGATATGTGTAGTCTCTAGATATTTAATTACTTTAAAATTGTAGGTATTATGTTGGATGGTCTACTTTGGTTTTTAACATTATTTATTTTAAAGATTGATTGGTCCACTCTAAGCTACACGATCCACACTAATTGCAATATTTTGTACTCAAAATTAGCTTGGACCACGTTCAAGAGGACAATAGCCAAAACTCACTTGGTCCAATCTGGCATTGAAAGAAATTTTTTTTAAACTCCAAAACAAGCTCAGTTCAACAAACATTGTAGGATTGGCCATTCCGGTTCTTAACGCCTCATATATTATTTACATTAAAATATATTATTTATTATTAAAGTTATATATTATATTATTTATTATAATTATTTATATTATTTAAGTTTATTTTTACCACCGGAGACATATTTTTGCAAATTTTATTTTACAGTTTTGCTTATTTACTAGTGATCGCTGAGACGATTAACATATTTTATGCTGTGTCGCTAGTCATTGATATTAAATTGAAATATTTTATTTAATGTTATAGTGAGAATTAGTTCATTGGATTTAAAAAGTCTTCCTCATACCATCATATTTTTTATGTAAAACAATAAATTATAAAGATGTAATCAAGCAAGTTGCTGCAATAAAAATTCGATTTTTCTGTTTTTTTTTTTTTAAGTATTGTAATGTTAAAACTATTTTTTCTTTTTTTTAAATATAAATAAAACTTATTTTAATATTTAATACAAATTTTCTTAAAATATCTGTTATTCTATTAAATAGACTATTATTCATTTTTTAGTTTTCAAAAAAATTGTAAAAGCCAGCCGTTTTTAAAACTTGCCTCAGGTGCCACAATTAGTCCACCAGACCCTGACTGTCATCATTATTTAAAGTATTTTAAAAAAATTTATACTGGTATAATGATATGCACATTATTATACGAATTCATGTCTTTTAAAATGTTCAATTTATTTTTATTCTATTTTCAGTCCCATATCAGTGACTGAATGTGCTGGAATGGGTTTTTGTAATAACATACAAGATAAAAAGCACAAAGAACAATGAAATTTGAGAAAATTTTGAGACAAAGAATCATCAAACAGATCCTACCGACAAAGCTATTCATGAATTAGTAAAACAAATTTATGAGGACTGGACCTATCCTCGAGAAAAAAAGATTCAACGTCCAAGAAGCATTTGAAGAAGATTCACAATTATCGATTCGGAGAGTATCCTATAGATATGCAGTTTCACAAATAACGATTTACAGATTTCTACATTTTTGTTTAAAGAAAATTTGATCGCTTCTGTGCTCTATAAGAGACATTGATGGTGACCACCTAGAAACTAATCATTAAATTAAGCCCGTATAGCATGTACTTTGTTTAAATATATATATTTTCATGGCTGAAAGATGTTTTATAATTCCTATTATTTCACAAAATAGTCACTTTTGAAACACTTTATATATTCATATAGATGTTTATTAAATCAAGTTTTATTTAATAAAATAAATAGTGAGTAATTCAAGGGTATTATTTAATTTATAATTAAGATTCTATTCTAACATTTATCTAAAAATAGAAAGTTTGAATTTGGAACAAATTTATTCGTTTAATAAATAAGTATTTGATGATTAAATGGCGAAAACAATTTAAAGAATAAACTACTATATACTACCCGGGCGTAATTCTTACACCGAGGCTAAGTCCTATCGTCCGATCAGTCTGACGTCCTTTGCCACCTCTACGCAGGCGGGGATCGACGGGCCAGCCCGGATCCCATGATTAATATTTTTAAGGAATGGAATCCGGATTCTCCTGAATAAAAAACCGAAGCGTTTCCACGCTGCCAATCCGGCTTGGCAAAAGTGTTAAACTTTTATAATAATAAAAATAAATTATTACATAAACTTTGATTGGTTAATTAATGATTAAATCAATTATAAGTTAAGTATTGAATCTCACAACGGAAATATATCGTGACGGCTATTTTGGAGCTTAGCACTGATTGGATTAAGTTTGAATAAAATCATAAATAGACAGATTTCTAAAATGCTAATGCCGGACATGTGAAGCTAAGAAGCTAATACGGGACACCCATGGGGACACTTTATTATAGAGCATCGCTAGATGGCCGCGTGGTAAAGCTGTGACGTATTACCCTGTAGACCGGGTTCAAATCCGGGTCTCACATCTCCAGTTTTTAGGAGAGTTCCGGGCACGGCCCGTTGAACCCGGTTCATCCATCCGGTTGATTCCATCATGGATGTTGGTGAGCCTATAAGTGCCGCCGCCAGATACAGAATATCGCACGTGAAATATGAAGGCTTAACTTACATAACCTAACCTAACGTTATGATAGAGTAAAATATTAGAGTTTAACTCTTTGATGTAAGTCGAAGTGTCTTGTATTTCAGCGTCTAGTATTTTTAATATTACAGTATTGTTAATATTCTTTCCTTCTTTCTCTTGATATGAATTCAAATCCTAAGATGTAATCATATCCTTTAGTATACAGTCATCCAGCCAGCAATACTCATTGGATGAAAAATGGCATTAAACTATGCAAGAAAAAACATCATATGCAAAAATAAAATCATATAAGGTAAAAGCACCATTAGTTGACCAGTTAAGAGATGTTTTTGCGTATAAACAGTATTAACTGATTACATTTTTATCGGATTGAGAGTCTCTATGGGTGAAGATGTTTTCTGAACTTTTTATAACATATAACACAACACATTGTTTCTAAAAAGTTATATTACACAAATTAGGAAATATTTAAAAAAAGTCAATAACTGCGTTAGTAGTTGACCGTTTTGGAAAATGAGAGAACTAATAATTGACCATATGTGAATTAGTAGTTGACCACTCATATTAGAACCAAAATCAATAAAAGCAATCACTTTAATATCGTTTATTTTCATCAATTAAGAGAAATAACAAGTAAAAGGGCAAATACAAATAAAGAGAAGTTAATTTCTGAAAGTTAATAAAAAATAAAGTTAAGTTAAATAAAGTACATTTTCTCATTAGTAATCTAATACATCAGGAGTTTCTGGCCATTTCCACAATCGCCCATGCTTCTGCATAGAAGATATAGTCGCATTAGTTTAAGTAACACAAAGGATTCTTCCAGGGAAATATTCACCTTCATATAAAAATATTACATGTTCATTAACATCTTTTTTAACGGTTAGCCATTTATTGGTGTCCAATATTTCTCTTCTTTCCAATGTATTTTCTTCAGTAGGCCCCTCGTTATCTTCACTATTTACACAGTCGGGTAGCGCCGGCACACAAGGGGATTGGGGGTAATGAGGTGTCTGATAAGCTTGCCAGGGAAGGGGCTTCTTGTCCCTTGAGCCTGTCCTGGGCATTGGTTCGGATGTGTTTGGGCGGATTGTCAGGGACTGGTTGGTGGCTCAGCGTCATGCTTTCTGGAGGTCTACCTCTGGTCTTAGGCAGGCGAAGGCTCTCATTTTGGGTTGCTGTGCTCAGCGAACCAGAAAGTTGCTTTCTCTGAACAAAAATGAAGTAAGGATTGTTACAGGGCTTCTTACAGGGAATTGTCATCTTAGAAAACATCTTTACTTGATTGGGCTTGCTGATAGCCCTATGTGTAGAATATGAGGAGGAAACTCCTCTCCACATTTTGTGTGAATGTGTTGCCCTTTCGTGGCTTAGGCGTGATTTCTTGGGGATGTACTTTCCTGTTCCCGAGGATCTTGCTTCTGTCCCATTGAAGAATATACTGTCGTTTGTTCTTAAGACAGGCCTTCTTCTGGGAAATTATATCTAGAAAACAAATAAGAATATTTATTCTGTTTTTACAAAATTCAAATTTCTTTGAAATTTTCTACTTAGAACATTTTATTATGCAGAATTTTTTAAAAACTAACAAAATTAATTATATTTAAATATATTTAAAAATAAAAAAATTTTAAAGTCCCTTTTGTCTCTATATAGCTATCTTTCTGAAATATTTTCTGGTTGTTGATTGCTTATAATATTCTTATAGTCATCCCCAGTGGCTATCAGAGGAAGGGGGAAGAGAGGCAGCTGCTCCAGGCCTCACAATTTCAGATGCCTCAATTTATAACTCAATATGTTAGAAAAAATATATTTATACCTCAAAAATATTAGTTGTCTTGGGCCTCACATTTTCTCTGAAAGTCCCTGATCATTCCTCCTCACTATTTCTAATGACTCCCTTAGTAGGCCATATTTTAAAATAAAAGCAAATTTTTAACTAAAGTAGGTCATGTTTTTCCTATTTGTATATCATATTTAATGATTATTAGATATGTAAGTATATAGTAAGTGCTAGAAATTATCTAATAATCTAGTAAAAGAGTTTAAGCGGTGTTCTATTTAAGCATAATGTATCATATTTATAACATATTATCCTATCAGCTAATTTTTTTATGACCAATATGTATTATTCTTTTTTCTTAAGTTGTTGCTATACAAAGATATCATGCAGATGCCTGTTTTTGTTCTTTTTTATACTGATCTTTATAATTTATTGAACACAGTATATCTCTCTTGCTTGCTATCTTTAAACACATCTTTACACTATTTTTATTTTGGCTGCAGAATATAGTATTTTTGCAAATCTATCAATCAGTATAGTTCTCTTCCTACTATTGTTCTCTATTTGAATTGTCCCTTCTTATGATGTTCTAACAGTTTATCATATTTTTGCACAACTTTCCATCTTCTATAATCCTTTAAAACTCTTTCCTTTCTTCTTTGCCACATGAGCAATGGGTAATAATATTCTTAAAATAGGTCTGGAATGCTGCTATTTTGAAGTATGAGAATCATTGGACCAGGTTGGTATTAATAGAGGATCATATGTTAGCTTTATATAGATTTTAGTTATAGAGTATTATTGTACTAACTCTAAACTTACATCTAGAAAATATGTTGCTTTTTTGTTCTTTTTTAGGCTAAGGCCTATGCTTTCATCAGTAAAAGCCTGTGTTAATTATTTTTTGTCTTGTCCTCGCCTTTCTAACTTACAAAAACAAACATTGTCCACAAGTAAGTGAAATGGGAAAAATGCTGAAATAATAAAACCATCTGTTTCTTTAAAAGATGGCCAATTAAGGGAGTCATTAGAAATAATAAGGAGAGGCACATATAAGATCATTATATATAATAGAGAAGTATGGCTATATAATACATAAAAAGAATCCTACTCTAAAAATATAAAAAAAAAATTTTAAATATACTTAATCTTGTTAGTTTTAAAAAAATTTTGCATGCTAAAATGTTCTAAATAGAAAATTTCAAAAAAGTTTGAATTTGTAAAAAAAAAAAAGGTTGATGTTTGAAATTGGTATTTGATGGCATACTAGAATTGAAAAAATACAGTACTGTACTTTTAATTAATTAATTAATTTCATCATTAAATATAATCAAAATAAATATAAAATAATTACCAGTAATTATTATTGAAGTATAAAAATTTGATGAATAATAGTTATTTTATATTAATTTAAATTTTATGAAACTTCTAAATGAATTAATGTATCATTAAAATATTGTATATATTCATGCATAAACTGAACCTCCCAATTTCAGAATTTAAAAATTTGTAAAAATTTGAAACCAGTGCATAAGCTGACCCATATTTTCAAGTAGAACAATATGACAGTTGTTGAAATAGATAAATTATAAAAGAAATCATTTAAAAAATTTTCCAATCCAGTTCACTATTGAAATAAATAAGGCCATTTATATGAAATTCCAGATTTATAGCATTGAAATGTCATTACACAACACTAAGAGAGTTGGATAGAGACCAGGACATGATCATGTCATGTTGCATCATGTCCAACCACATTTCTCTGTAGTATGATTTTATTTCAAATTGAAGTTTGTTTGGCAGAAAATATCAAAGAATTATTAAAAGTGTCTGTCATTTCCAAATCTCAACAACATATTTAAAAATTTTTTTGAAATGAAGAAAATGGAGAAAGGAAATGAAGGAATGGCAACAATCAAGGTTTATTTATGAAGAATTGTTTAAATTTTAATTTGAAAATTCACGCAGTTAATCTGAGGAAGGTCAAACACAAGGGCTGAAATGCATTTTATAAACAGCAGTGAATTTCAAATGTGAATAATTTTAGTAGTAGAATTTTAAGTTTGTAATATAGAATTTTTTTTTTAGTGATATTTGTGAATTGTAAAAAATAAATTTAATATTATTATTTAAAAAACTGGTTTGATTTATTTCCTGGCATTTGTACAGCACTGAGAACCATAGTGAATATAAAAATCTGTTACTAAAGTTGTAGACTTCTTTACTTGGATAAAAATCTGTATTTTAAAAAACAGATATGGAAACTTAGTGTTCCAGTAAAATTAATCATACAAATCATTTCTATTAATCATTATATTAATATTTAACAAGGTTAAAAAATAAAATAAATCAGAATTAAAATATGCAATGAAAATTTTATTCTAACTGACAAAAATGGAAAGCCAACCTGAGCACATGGTATCTGGTCATGCAAATCTGGTGTCTAAAATTGGCTGTAAGATTATTATACTGTATTTTCTAAAATGATCAAAAATACCAGAAAATGCAAAAATTGTTGATCAGAAAGATCAGTATATAGATTGCAACATTTTTATTTAATATTAATTGATGATATGTATAGTAATAATAGCAGTCATGTTTATTTGCTAAAAAAAGATTAGCCTATACATTTCTGATCTTATTTATGAAGTGCCAAATAAATTATTTTTGAATATACTAAAATATAAACATTCACATATATCTTTATATTTTTGATAATAGAACTGAGAAGAAATAGGTATTTTTTAGGAATAAATATGATGAATCCTGTCATTGCTATAGGATGCATTATTAACATAAGAAGATGCAATGTGATTATTTTATATATTTTCAGTAATATTTACACAATATCAGATATTTAAATATCTGCAAAAATATTAATTTATGTACACTCATATGTAATTATATATTTTTAACAAAAAAAAAAACAGTAAGATCTTTGTTAGGAATAAATATAGTGGAATCATGCAGCTGATGCAGAGATACAACTGAGCTAGTGAATCTTATGAATTTATGAAAAATTTTTCAATTTTTTATTGCTCCACATATAAACTGACATCTCTTAAAAACTGATTTATGGAAAAAATATTTCAGCTTATAAATGAATATATATGGTATTAAACTTAAAATAACACATACATAAATGATTTTTGTATAATTTGCTTATTTTATTACAATTATAATCATTCAGTGGCCAAGTGTGGACTGAGATTCTTCACTTAACCAAACTCAATAGACATGTATATTAAAAAATTTAAAAAACAAATTGAAAAAATTAGAATTTTCCTAAATCGTTAGGTTCTTTCTGATGCACTTACGGCCATATTCTGTAGCTCGAGTCAGAGTTAGAGTAAGGGTTAAATCTCGAGTTAAACGAAAATTGGTATTCACAACGGCGAGTTAACTCGAGAGACTGCAGAAATCGAGGTTAACTTTTAACTCAACAAAATCGGTGGTTTGGAGTTAAGAGTTAGAGTTAGAGCAATGGCCGACTACAGCAGTGACGATGATGAAATGCTAGAAAATTTACAATATTTGCAATATTTAGATCCAATTGTACGTCGATGTCGTAATTCTGCTAATTTATCAGACAGAAGTCACTTTAACGATCTAGAATCACT
>AYEL01085710.1:0-11981 GCA_000484575.1 Olivierus martensii
CCCCCTCTAGAAAAAATTCAGGTCTGAAAGGGTTAACAAATATTGCAGTAACTTTAAAAGCTCTCTATCAAAGTTTATGATCTCAGAAATTTTACCATTGACTTTTATAGTAGGCCTAATGCTAATAATAATTACTACTCAACATATTTTAGTTATAGCATTTCAAATATTTAATATAAAAATATTTATTTTAGTAAATTTATAATTCTTTTACAGATTAGTCAAGAATTTTACAATATGAGTGGTTTTCCAGGTGTATATGGTGCAATTGATTGCACTCATGTAAGAATTCAGTCTCCTGGAGGTGATAATTCAGAGGTCTTCAGAAACAGGAAAGGATATTTTTCTTTAAATGTTCAAACTGTTTCTGATATCAATCTATCCATTAGAAATATAGTGGCTAGATGGCCAGGAAGTGCACATGATAGCACAATTTTTGCACACAGTCATCTTTGCGCAATGTTAAAACATGGAGAGATACCTCCATATTATCACCTTTTTGGTGATAGTGGTTATGGGTGTAAAACATATTTGATGACACCAATTTTAAATCCCCAGACCAATGCAGAATTAAGGTAAAATATAATGTAATGCAATATTTATTCATGATATGTATTTGTAAATATTATTTCAAATTTTATAGAATGTGAAATTAATAATCATTTTTTCATTTAAAAGGTATAACAGAAGCCACATAAGAGCATGTAACACCATAGAACGGCAGTATGGCTTGTGGAAAAGGCAATTTCCCTGTCTTTCTCTAGGTTTTTGTTGAAATTTAAAGAATGCAATGAATATTATTGTATATGGAGATATTAAAAGGAAATGTTGCATTATTGGAAGACTCACTTGCCACATCTACCAACAGCGAAATTCATGATAATGTGCCAGTTGAAACAAGTACTGAAAGAAATATAAAAGGCTTATGCCAAAAGAAATTCAATAATTACTGATTTCTTTAATTAAATTTTTTAATGCAAATATTCATTTAAACAAAGTATATAAATTTATATTACTAGTATATTCATAAATAAAATATGTTTAACACACAACTGAAGCTACTGTTTATTTATTTATTTATTTATTTATTTATTTATTTATATATAATTGTAAGCATGATGGATTGTTTTCCAATAGATACAATATTTTTTTGTTTATTTTCAGTTGGCATTCTAACACTTCCATTTCTAATTTATGTTTTTCTTCAAAACATTTCATTTCTAATTCAGTTTTTTTTTCTAATAATGTTTTTTTTTGTGGTTGCCTGTTCATAAATAGCATATGCTGCTTCTGCTGGTCGTTTCTTACTCCTAATGTTATTTGTTACCTGAATAATTAAATGCAACAATATTAATTTTGATATAAAATTTTGAATAATTATATATATAATTATTTAGTCTAATGCATTCATTTTAATTTTCACAAAAAATATTGTATTATATTTTACCTGATAATTTTCATTGGCTTGCATTTCCAATGCACATTCTTCTGTAGATTCTGTAGCCAGAATATTATGCTCATTGTTTTCTTGAAAATCAGTTGTCTGACAATATGTTTAACACACATCTGAAGCTATTGTTTATTTATTTATTTATATATATATAATTGTAAGCATGATGGATTGTTTTCCAATAGACACAATATTTTTTTGTTTATTTTCAGTTGGCATTCTAACACTTCCATTTCTAATTTATGTTTTTCTTCAAAACATTTCAATTCTAATTCAGTTTTTTTTTCTAATAATGCTTTTTTTGTGGTTGCCTGTTCATAAATCACCCTGGAGGATCCGGGTTCAAATCCGGGTCCCACATCTCCAGTTTTTCAGGAGGGGTCCGGGCCCGGCCTGTTGAACCCCATCCTTCAACCATCCGGTTGACCCCATAACGGGTGTTGCCCAGCCTGTGATGGGCTCTACAAGTGGCCGCCGCCAGATACATTATATCCCATGAGGATATGGCGGCGTAACCTAATTAACCTAACCTAACCTGTTCATAAATAGCATATGCTGTTTCTGCTGGTCGTTTCTTACTCCTAATGTTATTTGGTACCTGAATAATTAAATGCAACAATATTAATTTTGATATAAAATTTTGAATAATTACATATATAATTATTTAGTCTAATGCATTCATTTTAATTTTCACAAAAAATATTGTATTATATTTTACCTGATAATTTTCATTGGCTTGCATTTCCAATGCACATTCTTCTGTAGATTCTGTAGCCAGAATATTATGCTCATTGTTTTCTTGAAAATCAGTTGTCTGATAAAAATTATTAAATATAAATATTCATCTGAATAATAATAATAAATACAAAATATTATTTATATAATAGCAATTAATTTCTACCAAATTTTCTTAAACTGAGTTCAGGATTATTATTTATTCAAAAGACAAAATTCAATACAAAAATGAAATGCTCAAATAAAGGTATTCTCATTCAACTGGGTCATTAGGCAAAATTAACTTGTAACAAAAAGAAAATTTTTGCTTATATTTAGTTGTAATTACATATCTCTGATGAGATATGCAATTACAATTTTGATATGAAATATTAATAACTAAAATACTGTATATTTATATAAACATTAATAAATTTTTAAGTTTAACTTACAGTGGTGGTTAAAACTTCTATAATATCTTGTTGATTTTCAGTCGGTTCTATGCCCGTAAATTCTGTGCAAGCAAGTTGTATTATTTCTATAAAAATTAAAACTTCAGTATTAATCCCGAAATTTAATGTAATTATTTTATCTTATAGTTATGCTTACCTGCATCACTATCGCAACTATTTTGTAATGGTTGCATGATTACTCCCATTGATAAAAGTCTCTCTCCAATCTCATCACTTTTCGGCGTTTCTGATATACCCCCACCTGTACGATATGCTTCTACCTTCTCATTTGCACGATCCTTCACTGCTTTTTTCTTCATGTTTTTATAACAGTCCCATAACTGCTTGTAATTTCTCATGCTTATGCCAGGAATGCTGTTGAATTCTTTTTCTATTTTCTCCCAGGTATCACGCTTCTGTTTACTGGTCGTACCATTGGTCCGTTTGTTTTCGACTATATTTTTATACTTTGCAACTAGTTCTAGTATCACTTCTTTTTCATACGAACTAAAATTTTTCCTAACAGAGTTCATAATTGCTGTTTCTGCCATCTTTGTTTACAAATACAATTAATGTGATATAATACGTGACTTTATTAAACCAATGAAATTATGTCTTTCAAACAATTCCTCATTTAACCCTCGAAGCAGTACCGTTTGAAAATGTTAACTCTCGAGTTGTTGAACTCGAAGGTCAAATTTCTCTCAGAATACCAATTTAGAGTAACTCTACATCTCACTCGAAGTTAGCATCCAACTCGAGTTAGTCAACTCGCGAGTTTACTCGCCTTTCAGAATACGGCCGTCAATCAGTCACAAAATAATTGAAAAATTGGCATTTTCAGAATTTTTCCTTTAGCTGTATCCTAAGACCTATAATTTTGATGTGTGAGTCAGTGCCCAAATTTGCGATTTTCTGGGGTCTCTATATCCTAGGGACTTTGCTATTTAAGCTTGAAATTTTTATAGGGTCGTGAGAGAGTAAAGTCTAACAACATATACAATTTTTGTTTTACTAGCTTAATCGGAAGCAAAGTTATGGAGATGGCAAATATGGCTTAAGTTGATTCGTGTAAATATACACACAGTGTGTACCGTACGAACTTGGTCTGGCACATAGCCGTGCACCTTGATTTCTTTATAATTATAATTTGTTTGATTTTAAAGTCTATATTTTTATTTATTCAGTATATAAATCATTGTTTAAGTATAAACTTATAAACTGTTGTTTTATAATATTAATTTAACATTACTATAATAAAATTTTTACTATAAATTTCATTGTTGAGAATGTAACTTCTGTTTTTACTGTAATGTCTATAGGAAATAAATTCCTGTTTTATGAGTTTTCACTTCACAAGTTAACTTGTTCTTAATGCACATTTGTAAAGTCAGGAATTTTTTATAGTGGATATTAAAATGTAATTACAATAATGTAACTAATAAATAATTATTCTTAAATGACTAATCATTCACTAATGGAAAGTTGCTTATATTTCTAAAAAAAGATTTGATAATAGAATAAACTGATTCCATATGTCATTTTGTCAATAGTAATGGTGAATTAAAAAATTTGAAAACAATCTGGAAAAACAATAAATTTTGATTAATATGTTAAATTAGATTTTATTTGCAATCAATTATTATATCAATTATCAAGATATCTAGCATTTTTAATACTATATTCTCATTTTAAAGGATCATGAATTTTTAAAATTTAATATGCACTAATGTTGAATGAATATTATATGCCCATAATGGCCAAATTGTGGCTTGCAAGCCATGTGCGGTTCTTTGGTACCTTCAATGTGGCTCCATACCATGAAAGTCAATAGTTAATATGGAGCAAACATCTATTTAATTTAAAAATTAATATATTTGTAATTTGTTCATTTATTGTAAAAAGTAGTATGCATTTATATGAAATAAATGCATGTGAAATATATAATAAACAATTTTTGAAACCATTGTTAATATTACTCAAAAAATCTGATGTAGATCTCATTGATCTAGAAAAAAACTGATTGTGGCTCTCAAATATTTGAGATTCTCCTAGGTGGCTCATAGTGACATGAAGTTTGGCCACCTCTGTATATACGCCATAAATATCATATTTATGTGCAGATTATATTAAGGGGTAAATAAGATGTTTGAATTGATAGAATTGCAAAGTTGCGAATTTGAACGAATGTCATTAACAATAATTATAAGCTAAACCTAATAGCTAGCGACTCTGCAAATTCCAGAGTTCTGCCTGAGCTCATCAACTCGCGAGTTTACTCGCTTTTCAGAATACGGCCGTAAGTCACACAACTCAAATTAACATTAACAATAAACATTTAATGAGAGAGATTCCTGTACGTTAGCGTACATGTTAACAGTTTAACACATCGGTGGAAGGATAAATACCTTATCGTTGAAGTCTTGACACTGGTAAGACAATCGATGGTCTATCGGTGACCGCAAACGTACAAGATGAGTCTGATTACGGCGAAGAATAATGACGATGCTCAGGCTTCAGGTAAAGGTGGAAAGAGTTCTCGATGAAGACCGATGGTGAATACGAACGGACGAACAAGTCGATGAACTCGGAAACGGCGACAACGAACAAGAAGACGGAGACAACGATCGTGGATAATCAGGAAAAGACTCCGACCCTTTGTTCAGTGGGTCCTTATATCGTTGACCGTCTCCTCCCCCATCGGTCCAAAGGCAGGCAGTCTGGGCTTCAAGGTGACCGTTTATGGCCCGGGTTTCCCTCTCGGACCTTATCTAGACCGGATAATTCGGGTCATAAATCCATAATTGTCATCCGAATAAAGATTATTTTAAATGTGGTTTCCGGCACAGTCCCCTTATCTTCGTATTTTGTGATAACTATAATTGTTCTTGTTCTTAATTATTGCCTTTCGTACGTGATGTTTTTCACTAGTAGCATTCATAAGTGATATTAATTACGATGTTTTCGACTTTCGTCGAATCACGTGACCCTCACGATTTCCTTCGTCTGATCACGTGACTCTCACAAAATTCTCTGAACATATGTTTTCAAGCTAATTGCCAAGGATAGAATATGGTGCGCTACAAGAATTCTGAGACTTTGTCTATCATCGGCATGATCATAATTGTCATCGTTTTCCGATGGGTGCTATATCCCTTCAGAGAAACTGCATCTCCAGAGTTTAGATGTGGTTTAGTTCGGTTTAGTTTATTAAGCAAAGGCATCATAAGGCAAAGGCATCAATCAAATATTGGATAAATTTTTAAAACACGAGCAGGCGGCAAAAATAAACAAAAATACGTAAAAGTGAAACAAAGATACGTTGCCAACAAAACATAAAATAAACAGTGGTATAAAATGCACATTAAATGATAAAAAGATATTGTTTGTGTTATGTGCCGACAGAGTGCATTATTTTGATTTAACATTTTTTCTTTTTCTTTCTGTTAATATGATTTATTAATTTTTTTTTCTTTTCTTTTTTTTTTTTGTTTATAACTATGTCATGATTATTTATTGTACTGCTCATTTATGAAGAGTTTTCTTTTGTAATTCAAGTTTACATCGTTCAATAAATGCCTAGAGGGGTCGTGAGGGTGTGACTCGCGCGCCCTTTCTTCTTCTTTGTTTTTGCTTGCAGAAAAAGGACAATTACCTAAGACTACTGGTTTTAGTTCTTCTTTTTTATTTTATCAGTGTTACTCATGATATTGCCTGTACATTCTAGAATCACGCTAAACAACAAGGTATACTCGTTTTCTTTTCCTTTTAATTAAAATTAATATCATCAACAGATATATACTATCAAATACAAATATAAAAGTACATATATAAAATGATATAACATGCCATATCAAATAAAACAAATAACAATAAAGTAAAATAAGCATTAAATATGATATAAAAGACAAATATCTTGATAAAAATGTAAAAAGGCCTGAACACTTAAAATCGTTGCCAATAACGGCCATAAGATTAAGACAGGAATGGATAACATGCTGTAAACACTCGGTAGTAAAATAAGGACACTCAATTAAAATGTGCTTGATAATAAGTGCATAGCGAAACAGATCACAAGTAGACTGGGCTTCACGCATTAAAAGATACCTATGGGTGAGTTTGCTATACTGATACAGTTTCTAGCAGGACTAATTCCTGTTTTCTGTTCCTGAGATAAGAAGAAAACCATTACTAGACTAATGATTTGATCTCGTAGCGTCTGTTCTTAACTATTCATCCAACATATGCTATCACATTTCTATTAGCTTTTCGTTAATGACAGGATTGAAGTCAGAAAAAGGGACCTGGAAATTTAGCTAACTATTTCACTGCAAGAAGACAAGTTTAAGTCGAATAGTCCACTTAAAATTGCGGTCAGAAATCGATTAGTAAATTAACATATTATTGAAAAAATACTAATAGAGGTAAGAGGATGATCTCAATTAAAAATTTATAGAAAAAAGGCTATAGCTGTATCATAAAAAAGTTTAAATTATGACATCTGCTAAATTAAAGTCAAAACCCACTTAATGTAGTAAACAAATGTATGCGGCCCGGAGAAAAAAGGATGAGAACCATTGCATTAGATAATCAAAAAGAACAGACGGAAGTCAGTGATGTAGATTCCTCTTACAAATTAAAAAAGGTTACAAACGATAAAACAAAGAAAATGAAACAGAAGGAAGTCAAATCGATATGCATATGAAATTTACCTTCATTTGACATTGACTGAGCAATAAGAAATAGGAAATATAATATGAATAGTTAGGGTGGCCGACTTGGCAACGATGCCAGCAGTGGTTTGATGTCAGAAATGCATGTTATATGCGAAAAATAGAGCATGCCACTCTGCAGTAAAAATGGTAGCTGATGGGGATATCTGTTCAAAATAAAGTTCGTCATCGCAGATAAATGCAGATTTCACATGGCAAACTCATTTATAACTGTCAGTAAATATTGAGACATAATCGTATTCAAATGATAGAAATCTGCAGAGTTATTCGAACAGACAATTCGGGAGAATCCCTCAGATAAAAATGTAGGCTGAAATCCACAAAGATTGGGTAAATATCCCATGTTGCAATAATAGTTTATTTGGACTGAAAGATTTACATTCTATAAAAACCGATGTCAATGAGGAAATATGCATTTCAGCACCGGATAAAAAATTTTTACAAACATATTCTTGATGATATTCTGCATTTAATAATACCAAATACTTGATAAGTCTGAAAAATTTGATACAGCTAAGCCTAATCGCTAACACGTGTAAACCAAGGTGCAAACAAACAATCTTACTCTCCCTCCTGACGAATGAAATACGTTACTCTGCTATACAAATACTAAAGATAAACTGTTTATTAGCCATTTTTCTAGTTAATTTCTTAAAATGTGTGTTAATTTTTTTATTTTATAAGAAGTATTAGTATTTACAAGAAAGTCGATTTTTTTGAAAATTTATTTTTATTAATTAATATTGCTGTAATTTTTATACGTAGCAATCACCGTGCCATCTCTACACCAGATTAATCACTGACTTAATAAATTATCGCTTTTCAATGTTACTCAAGATTTGCCTCGGTGCCTTTTAAAAATGGAGGCTGGTGAATTATTTCTCTGTATTTAGTCATTCTAAGTCATTAAATTTGTCAAAAATAATTCAAGATATAGTAATATTAACATTTTCAAAAAAGAGGATAGGTTATCACGGCTCTCCCTTGGTTAACATAATGTAACTAGTCTATAGCCAAGTTCATGTAATTGACCTTGTTGGACGCTTTTTGTCAATAATTATTCACAATTGGTCTACAAATTACTTATTTTGATTAGAGATAACACAAAGATTACTTTATTATATAAATTTTTTACTATATTTAAAAATTTAATTAACGAAAATAAACGATCAGGTAACATTATAATCAGCTGAGTTTTTCCCGCCATAATCTAGAATGCTAACTTCCGCGTAGATCGACACGCGTGATATTAGTTGAATTGTTTCTCTATTAAAATAAAATTTATAAATTTTTAAGTAAAATTAATTTATCGAATTTTATGTGTGAAAAAACATCAAAATCATATTATTTACAAGGGATCAAACTTTCCTAAATTACAGTTTATTGGATCAAGGTATCTGAAAAATAAAATACATATAAACTAAGAAGGAGACCTGAAACATGATACAAAAACTCAGGTAAATTCGATAGAGAAGTTATTGAATATCTGGCGGTCAAAAAATCGAAGATTGTATTAGATGATTCCGATTAAATTGGAATAAAGAATTATTTTCAAAATTTATTTGATAATCCATATTTTACTAAAATTTTCGTTATTACGAGAAAACAGTGAACAACATGATAAAAATTGATATCTTAAAAATTATTCCTCTACATAAGTAAAAATAAGGCATTTAGACTCTGTCAAACAACACTTGACAACAGAGTGCAAACAGGTCAATCACCTGTCACGTATTGAATTGGAATCAGAATTAAATAAGATATAAACACAAATTTTCAATAAAAACTCAAAGCCTGAACAGTTAAATTCTTTGCCAATAACGGCTTTAAGATTAGCACAACACTGGTTAAAATGCCATAAACGATCGGCTATAAAATAAGGCCATTCAATTAAAATATGTTTGATAATAAGTATACATCGACACTAATCACAACTAGGATGAACGTCACCCATTAATAAGATACCTGAGTGAGCTGGCTATGCTCAATATCGATTTTGAGAGGTGGACAACCTGCCTCCTCTTCCTGCGATCAGAACAAATCCATTGTTCGACTAATGGCTTAACCGCGTGGATTTTATTCTTGTTCATCCCATATATGCTGCAACAATCCTATCAGCTTTCTGTCAATGATGGGCTTAAAATCAGAAAAAGGGACAGAATTAACTTAGCTAAGTATTTATACTACAATAAGACACCAGCCTAAGTCGAATAGTCCAGTAAAAATTGCGGACAGAAATCCAGTAATCAATTAACTAATAGAATTAACTAATTACTTAATTGAATTAACTAAATCAAATGCAAATACAGTTGTGAAGATGATGTCAATTAAAAATTTATAAAAAAGGCTATAGTTGTATCACAAAAAGTTTAAATTATAACACCTGCTAAATTAGTGTCAAAATTTCGCTCACTAAGAGTGGCTATGACCAACGACGTAGCGGTTGTTTTCTTAATTTTTGTACAGATGATTACTTACAGCCGTGTCAAACTCATTTTAATTCATTGGCCATTTAATGAGCCTGTAAGATTAAATGTGATGTAGCCCGCGGCAATTTTTTTTAAATTACATTCAGAAGTAAGGATTCAGAAATATAAATAGGATGATTAAAAACATTGTATAATCAAATGAATGTAGTACAAAAATATATAATTACTACATAATTGTATTTTATTTTTAAATTCAATTCCTCGGTATCAATCATTAATCTTCTATTAAGCGTTAAAAGTCACATTTTCTGTACAAAAAAGTTTTCATTAAAATTTTATAAATTCAAATATCCATAACTATTATATATTTTTAAATAAATTAATAACACAAGTAAATCTTTAACAAGCCCGTTGGCTCTTCTTTATACAGGTCTTTCAAAGAGGAATTGTTTGGAACTTGATCATTGTATTTGTCTATCCAAAAGAAATGCAGGTCCTGATTTTTGGCTCTGTTTTTTTGGTAAAAATTTCGCACAAAAGGATGTAGTCCTTGCAGGAAAGCTCTTAGTTTGTGTCATCCGATGCTGTCACCGATTGAACGATCAGTATCATCGTTCAGATCGTAAAGATGTTGTATGTATACGTCCGATAAGGCCAATAAAAAAAAACTCGTGCAATTATATTTCATTAACATCACACCAGTTGTATCATAGTATATAACATAGTTACGAAGCGACAGTTACTTCCTATTATCACATAACATATTATTCTCATTTTCATTTTACTTAAGAGCGTTGAGGGCCACAAAAAATCATATCAAGGGCCGCATGCGGCCCGCGGGTCGCCACTTTGACATTCCTGCTTAAGCGGATAAGGAATGGAATAATGATTATCTAATAGATTAAATAACCTTGTATTACATAATCATCAACAACAGGAGAAAGCCAGATCGAAACGCATTTGAAAGTCACCTTCATTTGATTTTGATCTGATCAATAAGAAACATAAAATATAACGTATTGTATAAATTTATTGCAGTTATAGTATATTTTGTCATTTTACTGCATAGCTTGCAGAATTATTTACCACATATTAGAACTAAAAGATGTGATATTCACTACTGATAATTCGACTGTCACTGAAATTCGAGTACTGTATCTACTAATCATCACGATATACTAAACATGAATGTCGAAGAACATTATTCTGGCTGTTGTTGCTTGTTATGCAGAATCGAAGGAAATTTACAGATGCTTAAACTTTTTGGGATTTTAATTTCTATCGGAAAGTCCAAAAAAATAAATTTTCTTTGGAAAATACATCAATGTTTCGTGCAGATCATATTATTCTATAGTAACATTAATGCATTGCTATTCATCTCATTAGAAGGAGATTTGAAACATCGCTACAGAGCGGGTATTGGTCGTCTCCTCGGAGATGATGTCATGCTCGTTTTCATTATGATTGCATCCTTTCCAGTTTTCGTATTTACAGAATATATAGTATTTCAGTTCAAGTTTACAGGAGAAAACCTACTTCGAGTTTTACAAAGATGTAGCAAATCCATAAATATATCACATCAACGACCCATATATCTGCATTACAAAATCAGCAAATTCTTTGTTGCTTTGCACTTGATAATTTCCGTAACAACAGCAGCTATTCTGTCTGTAGTTTTTACAACAGTTGCAAATGAGAAAAATATTTATATGTTGGTATATCATTATATCTTAATAACAATGGAAACTTTCTTCGGTAGTGGTTTTTTATGTTTTTTGGTTCTTTTAAGTTTCGATATAGCATTTACAATACAATATGAACTATCAAATTTTAATCGTGAAACAGAAGAAAATATTAAATCATACAGTTCAACAGATATTAATGGATTAATTTCAAAGCATGTTGATATCTGTGACATCCTTTCTTACGTAGACGACATGGTAAATCCGGTTATTGGAACTTATTATATATTTTATCTATTGTTCACAACTTTAACTGCCTATATTGCTATATTAGGCAATGCTAACATTTTTGTAAAATTAGGAGCATTTCTGGCTGGATGGTTTAATATGATGACTTTTTTATGGTTAACATCTTTTTTATCAAAATATCCACAGAATGTAAGCCAATTTTCTTTCTTCAAATATAAAATATTGTACGTAGTTCAATTATAATCTTACTTTATATACCAAACTATTGATAT
>AYEL01085711.1:0-55968 GCA_000484575.1 Olivierus martensii
TGTGAGATCCGCGAAATATCGCTTATGTTTTATTATTTCTTCTTATAATTATATGTATTTTACTTTACTTAATATTTGAATCATTTACATTTTTATGTTAATTATGTTAATCGACTGTTATAACCATTTATATTAATTATTTTATAATCTTATTTTAACAAATCATTATATTTAAATTTTGTAATTTTGTTAACTTTGCATAATCCTTATCATTTGTCGAAATCAACGAGAAAAAAAATAAATATTCACATGCAGTGGCGACTCGAGGTTCCGGCAACCGATGCAGCTTTCTTGTAATCTACTCAGCAATGTACAGTATTGCTGAGTAACAATATTGAGAAAATGATAATTTTGGTGCTCCCAATGGCCGCATCATCTGTTTACCGGGTTAAGCCGCCCTGTCCACGTGTACTTCAGTTAAAAGCGGACAGTTACTGATGAGTGGTGAGCAAGCGAAAGCTTGCTCACCACTCATCCAGATGTATGCAATAGCGATATCGATTTACTAACCTAGATTAGATTCAACTGTTTATATTATACAATAGAGTGAAATCGATTATCATTTAATCTCAAAATTGCATGGATTAACTTTTAATTTGCGGATAAAAACGAAGTGCTTTAAGAGAGTTACCTGGAGAACAAATGTAATTCGCGTTGCTTGTGGTGAGCAAGCGAAAGCTTGCTCACCCTCATCCAGATGTATGCAATAGCGATATCGATTTACTAACCTAGATTAGATTCAACTGTTAATCGATTTCACTCTATTGTATAATATAATCATTTAATTTCAAAATTGCATGGATTAACTTTTAATTTGCGGATAAAAGCGAAGTGCTTTAAGAGACCCTGGAGAACAAATGTAATTCTCGTTGTTTATATAGTGGGCTATATCTCTAAGCCGCGATAATTCGAATTTTGAGCGCAATAATTGAATTTTGGTATCAAATTATAAACTCGATAAATCGAGAATCGCAATAATCGAAACAGCGATAATCGAGGTATTCCTGTAAATTAAAATTCAGTTCAAATTGTTTTTTTTTTGCAATAATTATTGTTTCATGACAAAATGACATTCTTTTCAAATTGTTTTTTTGCAATAAATATTGTTTCATGACAAAATGACATTCTATTTTCTATGAAATAATTTTCATGTGAAGAAAAAATATATATATTTGTTTATTTTAAATGAAAATTGATGATTTTCAGTTCAAACTCCATACAAAATTATTTGCAGTAATATATAATTCATCATTTACCAATTTATAAATTTCAATAAAGAAAACTTATCATTGTCAAAATAGTACATTGTTGTAATTTTATCTGCTTTGTTCAGATTGAAAAATATGTTTTTATTTTCTAATCAGTTTTGAAGTATTTTTAGATACTTCGAGTGAAATTTAATCAAAACTTCAAACGTTTTCCTTAAAAAATTATAAAGTTTAGCAACATAATCAGTATAAATTGTAACAACTATTAATGTAAGGTTAAAAGAAATGATGGAGCAATATTATAGAGTTAAATTTTCACCAAAACGTTTCCTGTTTCGATTTGAAAAATATATTTGTATTAAATACAAATAACAACTATCGCACTCTGACGATAGTGATTATTATATTGTTATATTTGTGAATATTATATATTATCACATTCAGTAACAATAAATAATATAAGGTTAAAAGAAATGATGGAGCAATATTATAGAGTTAAATTTTCAACAAAACGTTTCCTGTTTCGACTTGAAAAATATATTTGTATTAAATACAAATAACAATCATCGCACTCTGACGATAATGATTATTATATTGTTATATTTGTGAATATTATATATTATCACATTCAGTAACAATAAATAATAATGAATGAAAGAATACTGAGTAACAATGTATAACATTAGATTAATTAACAATTTTATAATCATCAGTAGATTTTAATAATCTCATGCCTTTCTTTACAATGAATATTAATTTGGAAAGTTTGGGATTTTGATATATTATAGACATTAAAGAATAATATTGTAATAATTCTAATAAATAGAATTTTTTGATCAGAAATAAGCGACACGCAAAAATTACGTGCAAAACATGTATCAAGCACGGTATCAGTTATATTCAAATTTATTAAAAACACTAAGGTATAAATTGTGTATTGTATGTAGTGTATAATAATTTATTGTATGCAGTATATTGTAGTGTTTTTACTTTATTATAATAAATAGAATTTTTTGATCAGAAATAAACGACACGCAAAAATTACGTGCAAAACATGTATCAAGCACGGTATCAGTTATATTCAAATTTATTAAAAAAAAAAAGGTATAAATTGTGTATTGTATGTAGTGTATAAAAATTTATTGTATGCAGTATATTGTAGTGTATTATATGTACTTTATACTAATGTATTGTCTACGTATGAAACAAAATAATTCACTAATATTATATATTTACTTTCTCGATTTTATATTACATGAAACTAAGAAATAAACTCAAAAATAAATACTGCTCTTGTTTTATTTTTAACTCAAAAATAAAACCCAAACAATAGTACATTTATTAAACATAATGAAATATTTAAATTATAAATGAATATGTCTATACTGTACTATATTTTTATAATTAAAATTTGGTCCTTATAAGCTATTTTCTTAGATAATTCCTTTGATATAGACACACTATATTATTGCATAAAAGTAATTTTTTTTCCTGTAGATAATTATTTGCATCTTTATGATAGTATCCAGATGTATGCAATAGCGATATCGATTTACTAACCTAGATTAGATTCAACTGTTAATCGATTTCACTCTATTGTATAATATAATCATTAATCCATGCAATTTTGAGATTAAACTTTTAATTTGCAAATACTAACATTTCTTTTCTGAACATTTTATACTTTATAATTTAAGATTCTCAGGAAAAACACAGTTTCTGTTTATCTGATTGATAAACTCAGACAAAATTATTCGTAAATAAATTATATTTAATATAATACACTAGCTGATCCTTTTCAATTTAAGATTCTCAGGAAAAACACAGTTTTTATTTAGCTGATTGATAAATTCATACAAAATTATTCGTAAATAAATTATATTTAATATAATACACTAGCTGATCCTTTTCAATATTTAATTTCCTGACACGATGATAATATCGATCGCAACTTGTTCATAAATAATAAATTTAGAATTTGGTTTAAATCGATTAGGAAATTTAAAACAGTTTCAGTTACAGTTTAAAATACAAAATAGATAGATACCACAAGTTTATCATACGATTGTTTTGGTGAGTTACATTCTGATAAATATAAACTCAACCTATATAATCGGGATTATTTTCTATTAAAAATATTTTATTCAGCAAAAATGATGTATTATTATAAACGTTATATATATAGGTGCAGCCAGATGATTCGTTTGTCACAATCACGATTCCTGGCTATTTTCGTATCAATCGATTACATTGCCAAGACAACAATTCTCGTATAGCAATCTATATAATCGGAATTATTTTCTATTAAAAATATTTTATTCAGCAAAAATGATGAATTATAATAAACGTTATATATATAAATGCAGCCAGATGATTCATTTGTCACAATCACAATTCCTGGCTATTTTCGTATCAATCGATTACATTGCCAAGACAACAATTCTCGTATAGCATATAAGATAATTTTCTAATTTCTAAGAATTTCTTTGTTGGACGCATCTCGTATTAAAACATGAATTTCTTTCTGTTTAGTATTTTTATCTTCGTTAATATTACTCAAGTTATCACAGAAAGAAATAACTACAATAAATATTTTGAAAATTTTGTAAATATAAAATAACAGATTTTCACATGTAAAATTTTTCTTATAAATCAAATAATAACAATAATATCATATTTATAAAATTTTATGGTTATTTTATATATTGGATTACATTTACTTGCATATGAATTAGTTAGGATTTATATTAAAATTCATCTATTATATGTAACTGCAGTATATTCCCAATTTCATATACTATGGTTGCTTCTTTGCTTTATCTACCATTAAAGATAATTATTCTTTATAAATATAAATAAAAGTGTCTCTCATAATTTTCCAATGATAAAATGCAAAAAAATATAAATTATTAAAGGAAATAACAATTTATAATTTTATGTAGCATTTATTTACTTTAAAAAAATTCAGTTCCTTCAGGATGTCTCATAAGTTTCCAATGATAAAATGCAAAAAATATAAATTATTAAAGGAACTAACAATTTATAATTTTATGTAGCATTTATTTACTTTAAAAAAATTCAGTTCCTTCAGGATGAAAAGACCTGGCTTTTCATGAATGGTGTCACGAATGATCATTAATTATCAATCATCGATTAATGATGTCAATGAATGATCATCGAATGGTGTCATAAATAATTCATGACACAGAGATCGATATTATCATCGTGTCATGAATTAAATTGTTCTTATTTCATGAAATTATATAATTTTACGTATAAATATAATTAGTCACTTCGTTAAGATTAATTAGAATACAGGCTTACCTCGTTATTGTAGAGCAGTGATACGTTTCAGATCACCTCTTTATAGCGAATGCCAATTTTTCTTATTTCCTAATGCATATAAGAGCCTAAAAACATATTTACACTATAGGGCTATCTAAGATTAACATATTTACACATATTTACACTATAGGGCTATCTATTATCGGTCTTCCTAAAGGTGCATTGTCACGCTTGTAACGTCATAATGAATTCGGACGTCACTGAAGAATTTAAATGAAGAAATCTTCCTTTTCACTCTATAATATCCCTTTCTCTGGACTGATTTCGATTCAGAATAATCTAACTTACTCGCGGTCCGAAATAAGTCTCTAAGCCAAGTTTGGCTAAGAGAGATAAAACATTTATATTAAAATTCATCTATTATATGCAGTATATTCCCAATTTCATATACTATGGTTGCTTCTTTGCTTTATCTACCATTAAAGATAATTATTCTTTATAAATATAAATAAAAGTGTCTCTCATAATTTTCCAATGATAAAATGCAAAAAATATAAACTATTAGAATTATAAATTGTTATTTGCTTTATGTAGTATTTATTTACTTTAAAAAAATTCAGTTCCTTCAGGATGAAAAGACCTGGCTTGGTGGTGAATGGAGAAATGGTGTCATGAATGATCATTAATTATCAATCATCGATTAATGATGTCAATGAATGATCATCGAATGGTGTCATAAATAATTCATGACACAGAGATCGATATTATCATCGTGTCATGAATTAAATTGTTCTTATTTCATGAAATTATATAATTTTACGTATAAATATAATTAGTCACTTCGTTAAGATTAATTAGAATACAGGCTTACCTCGTTATTGTAGAGCAGTGATACGTTTCAGATCACCTCTTTATAGCGAATGCCAATTTTTCTTATTTCTTAATGCATATAAGAGCCTAAAAACATATTTACACTATATGGCTATCTAAGATTAAATGACGTATCGGTCTTCCTAAAGGTGCATTCTCACGCTTGTAACGTCATAATGAATTCGGACGTCACTGAAGAATTTAAATGAAGAAATCTTCCTTTTCACTCTATAATATCCCTATGTCTGGACTGATTTCGATCTATCTTACTCGCGGGCCGAAATAAGTCTCTAAGCCAAGTTTGGCTAAGAGAGATAAAACGGTGCAGAAATCTTTGCGGAAGATACAAATATTGCATTATATATATAGACAGTTAAATTCAAAATATTACTTTGCAGATAAATTTCATATTGAGATATAGAATAAAAAATGCAATATTAACTGAAAGGATCGTAAAGATATATGTTTATAACTACTTTAGATTAAAAAGAAAGAGTTAGACTAGAGAAGAATGCTAAAAATAATCATTAGGATCTACTATAATAGCAGATTTCTCAAAATATAGAAATAATTTGCGTAAAAATTATATGCATTACTACAATCTGATATCCACTCTCTCTCGCAGTCTATAAACTATAGAAATAAAGTGAATAAAGTGAAGTGTAGTGAAGTATAGAAGTAAAGTGAAGTGTAAAGTCATAAACTATAAAAATAAAGTGATGTCCTTTATATATTTAAAAAACAGATTGTGATAATTTTGAAAACATATATTTGACATACAGAGTTCTGGATAATATAATTTATCATTTCACAGATTATTGAAATAATATAAATATTTATTCAGCAAAACAGTATCAAAGCACGGTAATACCATAAACTATAAAAATAAAGTGATGTCCTTTATATATTTAAGAAACAGATTGTGATAATTTTGAAAACATATTTGACATACAGAGTTCTAGATAAAATAATTTATCATTTTACAGATTATTGAAATAATATAAATATTTATTCAGCAAAACAGTATCAAAGCACGGTAATTTATAATATTTAAATATACTTTCTCATTTGTAATAAAGTTTGTTTGTTGACATGTCATGAAGATATTAAAACATAAACAACTAAAGTAATAATCGAATGGAACGAACTGTTTCGTATAATTCAAGAAAAGGCTGGATATAAGATAATATAATAAATATTTGATTTGTAATAAAGTTTGTTTGTTGACATGTCATGAAGATATTAAAAAAAAAACAACTAAAGAAATAAACGAATGCAACGAACTGTTTCGTATAATTCAAGAAAAGGCTGGATATAAGATAATATAATAACTATTAAAAGCGTTTATATTGTTATCTACATATCATTAATATATTACAAAATAAAAAAATTCAAACTATATCTATTTATCTTACTAAAAATATATCTGTGATGGATTTCCACAAAAATACATTAGTACATAAAATCTTTTGTTGGTCTTACTCAATTAATTTTTTTCTAAAAATGATAAAATTAAACAGTGCTTTAAGATATAATTTACAAATTTTAAATTTTTAATATTTTTATATAATTATGTTTCATTTCCTCGAAGGATATTATTCAGTAAATCTGCAATTGGGATCGATTAATTAAATATTTTTTTCTAATGACACATGGGAAATAAATTTATATATATTGTGCCCAAAAATATATTTATACTCGTTATATTCATCTTACAAAATTTAGATTTTTCACAGCTACACTTAGTTTGAAATAATAAGTTTTGCGAATATTCAAATTGCGTAAATAATTGAATGTATTAGATGTTTTTGCGCTGCATTGAAATTTAAAAAAACATCCAAATGTGTTATTTTGTAGATGGATCAGTAAATCGCGTTCTCTAAAAAAATATATATGACCAACATCAGAAGAACGAAAATTATATTCGATTTTCTGTTTTTTACATCACAAATACCTTAGTATATAAAATCTTTTGTTGGCCTTACTCAATTAATTTTTTTCTAAAAATGATAAAATTAAACAGTGCTTTAAGATATAAAAAATTTTAAATTTGTAAATTATATTTTTATATAATTATGTCTCATTTCCTCAAAGGATATTATTCAGTAAATCATTGGGATCGATTAATTAAATATTTTTTTCTAATGACACATGGGAAATAAATTTATATATATTGTGCCCAAAAATATATTTATACTCGTTATATTCATCTTACAAAATTTAGATTTTTCACAGCTACACTTAGTTTGAAATAATAAGTTTTGCGAATATTCAAATTGCGTAAATAATTGAATGTATTAGATGTTTTTGCGCTGCATTGAAATTTAAAAAAAACATCCAAATGTGTTATTTTGTAGATGAATCAGTAAATCGCGTTCTCTGAATTAATATATATGACCAACATCAGAAGAACGAAAATTATATTCGATTTTCTGTTTTTACATCATCAGATACATAAAATATGTCAAAAATTATAATTCGTAAGAAAGTGTTTTATTTTTCCTATAAAGTTACTTTCATTAAACCTTCTTGAAAACTAATTTTACATACATGAAAAAATTGCAGTAATTATTAATCAACGTTAGCATAAATAATTTATTGTTTTCAAAATATCTATTTAGACATAAGTGCTTTATAATCACTAAAATTTCTATATCTAATCACCAATTTTCATCAGAATGGGTAATTTATACATCTATATTCCATTAAATAGTAGTGGTATTCATAAAATCTCAAATCTATCATTATGTATATGTGTAATTTGAACATTGCAAGAGTTTCCTTTTCAAATCCCCCACAATTTAACAGATCATAGAACAAAGTCATACTCTGTATATGTTCCTAGCATAGTTATCGAACTATGTATATAAAATATTTAATCACTAAAGTAACAATTAGACAATTCTATAGCATTTATTTCCATATAACTTTGTAATGATATAAATAGTAAGTGGAATTGCAAATTACTCCATCTCTCACTTTTACTGAAAAAAGGAGAGTTATATCATAAACGCAGATGACTTCCAGAAAAAGGAAGAATATTACATTCACAAAATGTAATAATATTTTTCCATAATGCTTGTTGTTTTTGTTTGATGTCTTTCAAGCCAACTAACCAAACTTTACCAAAAACTAAAGTTTACAACATGGAATAATATGTTAACTGGAATAATTTCCATTATTCCCTTTCTTCTTGTTACGAACAATGTTTGTAAATAGAGAAATATTATATATTTGAAATTTCAAAATATCTTGAATATTTTTAAGTAATACGCTAACAAAATCTATGTCCAATATTAACTGGAATAATTTCCACTATTCCCTTTCTTCTTGTTACGAACAGTGTTTGTAAATAGAGAATTATTATATATTTGAAATTTCAAAATATCTTGAATATTTTTAAGTAATACGCTAACAAAATGCTACTAACCAACATAATGTAAAATTATATAATTAGTAAACATATTTTCAAGATGGCGGAAATTTACATGAAAACCTGCTCGGTTTATATTCGGTACTTTTCATTAATATCTATAAAATAAAAAAAAATTTAATTTATCCAATGTGAAGTATATTATAAGGGCAATATACAAAGTTTTTCAGTAGTTTTGGAATAAAAATAGCAGCAGCATCTGAATAAAAAAACAACTCTATTTACGAACAAAATTTATACACGAATTATGTTTGTATTACAGGAATGCCTATATTTGATTACTAAAGAGAGATTATTTATGTCTATAATATTGACAACGTAAAATACTTTCTTCATCATTTACAGTACAGTGTATACGTTTAATATATAAAAAGTGGCGTTTTTTATGTTAATAATTTTGAATATTCATGGAAAATTACAGAAGAATGTTTTCTACAGACAAAATAAAAAATTTTTAATTTTTCCAATGTGGAGTATATTATAAGGGCAATATACAACGTTTTTCAGTAGTTTTGGAATAAAAATAGCAGCAGCATCTGAATAAAAAAACAACTCGATTTACGAACAAAATTTATACACGAATTATGTTTGTATTACAGGAATGCCTATATTTGATTACTAAAGAGAGATTATTTATGTCTATAATATTGACAACGTAAAATACTTTCTTCATCATTTACAGTACAGTGTATATGTTTAATATATAAAAAGTGGCATTTTTTATGTTAATAATTTTGAATATTCATGGAAAATTACAGAAGAATGTTTTCTACAGAAGATTTTCTTAAGCATATACACAAATTTATATTCTTAAAAGTAGCAATAATTACATAGTATTGTTATAGAACTAAAATATAGATATTTTTCATTAGATTTAAATTAAAAAAATATTTCACATTACGTATCAAAATGAATAAATTATATAAGTAAGTTAAATACATTAATTTTAATGATTATACCACTACCACGGCACAATACTCTGTGGAGACTATTTAAAAATCACTAATGAGTTATTAAGTTTACTTTTATCTATTTTAGGCAAGGAAATATCAAAATTACATAATTGCTGACACTTATTACCAGCTTTTTGAAAAAACGAAAAGTCGGTTAAAGTCAGTTAAACTGCTCAGTTAAATTCTCAAAATTTATTTTCATTCCCTTTACATTCTTAAATTCAATAAAGCATATATGAATTTAGTTTTTTATGAGGCTGTTCATCAGTCAGCAAAACGTATCAAAATGAAAAAATTATATAAGTAAGTTAAATACATTAATTTTATTGATTATACCACTACCACGGCACAATAGTCTGTGGAGCACTATTTAAAAATCACTAATGAGTTATTAAGTTTACTTTTATCTATTTTAGGCAAGGAAATATCAAAATTACATAATTGCTGACACTTATTACCAGCTTTTTGAAAAAACGAAACGTCAGTTAAAGTCAGTTAAACTGATCAGTTAAATTCTCAAAATTTATTTTCATTCCTTTTACATTTTTAAATTCAATAAAGCATATATGAATTTAGTTTTTTATGAGGCTGTTCATCAGTCAGCAAGTTGATATTCTTCTTTATTATTTGGACTATACTCATAAACTGTAAATTTTTAGAGGAACAGTTGAGTGAATTTGATTAACATTGTTTGATTATAATCAACCAATAATTGTTATCAGTAACCATTAATTATTTTCTTATAAAATCACAATAAATCAACAGAAATCAATACTGAAATAATCCAGTGTCAGTTTGTGACAGATTCTGTTCTTTCTAAATTCAAATAATTTCGAGTCCCATAATACAAAACTCAAGTTGAGATAATAACTTGGTCGATTGATTGTTTTGTGGAGTAGTACAATGGTTTCATAGATCAAACTGAGCCATACAGTGAGGAATTTATAATTACCAGAATATAAATCTCACTAAGTAAACAACGAATAAGTTATTATTGCAAAAAAGGTAAAAGCAACATTGCTGTAAAATGTCAGATGTAAACCATAGGTAATAAGACAATTTATAACTGCATAAAACAGGCAACAAGAAATGTATAAAGTGGTTCAAACTGACAAAAATCAAATAAAACAAATTGAAATAAAAGTAAAATAAATATTAAATGTAAATGTAAAATATAATATCCAATAAAAAGGCCTGAAGTGAAAAAAAGCCTTAATAGTAAAAATCACTGCGAATAGGCCGGATGGGCAAGTGGTGACGCGTTGGCACGCAAAAAAGGAGGAAGCGGATTCGCTTCCCGGTTCAGCATCTCCTGAAAGGCATGGAGATCTCCCTGCCTCACAATCCGACCCCCTCTTCACGAATATGGATGCAGCCCGTTGTTGGAACTGGACCTACCCCTTGATAATGTCCCTGATTAGAAAGGGAAGTGAAAAATACAAACAAACAATCATTCCCAATGAAAGCATTAAGAGTAAAAGCCGACTGATTAAAATGCCGTAAGCTTTCGGAAGTGCACGTTATAATGCAGACAAATGACAGCGATCACAACAGACTGGTATTCACCTATTATAATGACATGGTCAAAAAAATTACTATAATTGAAAACTACCACAAAAAAATTTTGGTTATAAGTTTCAAAACTATCGAATAAATTGAGAAAAAATAAAATTTTTAACATAATTTATTCGCATCTAAGAAAAACGATGATAAATCCAAAATAAATTAGTAATAACTGTCTTGTATAACTCAAAAATAAATACATTAAAACAATTTATATTAGTCAAAAAAAGTTTTAAATTTTATGAATATATAATTTATCTATAATTTCACTTTCGGCATTAAAAGAGCAAAGAACTTGCGAAAATTCAGAGAGAAAACAACTGAATTAGTTAAGATTATTCAAAATTCTCTTTCTATATTCGCTATCGACTCATCCTATATCTTCATCTTAGTTGTTTCCATTCCTACGTTTTCTCTACTTTATTTTCATACTTTTTCTCCTCTCCTCCTACATCATTTCTTGTAATACTAATTCAATAATCAAAGCACATCTAACAAATTTACTTAAATGGAAAAAGATAAATTGGGATCAACAGATCAAAGGCAATTTCCTGTATCGTAACTGTCAAAAATTGATATTTATTTTCATTGTCAATAAAAATAAACATGAATTTTTTATTTTATTAATTGAAATATTGAATGCAAATAAAAACAACGAAAGGGACATAAACATCATATAAATATAATTGGAAATCGTTACAGAGACACCGTTTAAATATACTGTAAGTAGTAAGATGGGGCGGTAACAGATGGAGAATAACAGTGCGCCCTGAGTGTCAATAAAAGACACATGATATGTTTTAAGTACAATTGAGTCTCTATAGTCCGATATTTCGCCGATATTAATTAAACTTAATCCGTAAGTTCCGACATATATAAACTAATAAATTATATATCTGATAATATAATGAAAATAAACATATATAAAAATAATTTTAATAATTTTGATTTTTGTTAACAGAATTTTGAAAATAGTATTTATGAAAGATTTGAAAGATCATATTTCAGAAAACACTCATTTCGCAAGTTTTTCCGATGTCGTCGAATGTTTGAATAAAGGTCGTTTTGCTTATATTTCAACTGTTCATGTATTAAAATCATTGAAAAAACGTTGGAAAGGAAAATGGTTTGTTTCCGACGATTCACTTTTCAGTTTCTGTTAGAGTTCTAGTAAAAAAAAGGATTCCTGTATAAGAGACGTTTGGACAAAATATAAGATTTTTTACATATAAAAATAAATATTATCAAATCGCATAAAATTATTAACTGAGTATGAAAAGCATATCCATTTTTATAGTATATCTCGTTGGCGTGACGCTGGAATTATCAAAAAAATAAATGATACTGTATTCGATGGTAAAATTGAATATCAGGAGTCTACTTTTCTGCCTTTATCAATAGAACATTTGTACAAACCCTTTATTCTTTTGGCAACCGGATACGTATTATCAATTACCTGCTTTCTGTTGGATTTATCTATGGCATATATAAAAACACAGTATCAGTATTTTTTTAAAAATACAGCATTATACAATCAAATGACCATGAAGCAATTTAAATATTTTTTTATCTTAATTGTTTGAAATAAGAAATTTAGCACCACTTCTCTTTTTGATAATTTCTTACTTATAAAAGCAACTAGTTTTCGGAGGATATATCAAAACCGATTTACAATATACACATATTTCTCCTATAATACGGTTTCGCTCTAACACGATTTGAAAATTGCTGAAACCTTCATAGAATACAGTACTTCTAAAACATGGTTTTTACTTAACACATTTAGAAAATTACGTTGTGTAATTTTCTAAAGTTAAGGAAGTAAAGTTAATTATGAGGAAATTATGAATTTTGAATTAGAAATTTGTTATCAAAAGCTATAGCTCTCACAAAAAAACTAACAACTAACAACTCTAACAACAACCAGAATAATGTTCTTCGACATTCATGTTTAATATATCGTGATGATTAATAATTACTTGAATTTCAGTGACAATTAAATTATCAGTAGTCAATATCAAATCTTTTAATTGTAATATCAGTTAAAATCATATACCAGTTGTATAGGAAAATGACAAAATTATCATGATGATTATTTGTTTTATAAGAATTTTAGTGACAAAGCAAATTAGCAATGACGAGTATAATTTCTGTTTATTATAAGCTAATTACCAATAAAAAGTATTATACCTGTTAGCTGTAACATCAATTAAAATAATTTTTCAGTTTTCAAGAAAATAACAAAATGTGTCAGAGATTTCGAAATTTATACTGTGCGTTATCATTTCTATCTTTTGTTGGTCAATAAAAATCAATTGAAGGTGACTTTCGCATGCATATCGATCTGCCTTTCTCCACTAATTATTGATTATTTAATGCGTGGTTACTTAGTATATTAGAATATCATTTTTCTTTCCGTAATATCTGAAGTACCGTTTGACCAAAAATATTACCAAAACATGACTTCTGCTTCGTAGGTCTTGGCCTGTTCTTAGTGGACAGAATTTTAATCTTCGGTGGTATTGATGATAATTTATCAGATATCTTTTTGGGAAAATCCCAAAAAGATATCTGATAAATTATCATCAATACCACCGAAGATTAAAATTCTGTCCACTAAGAACAGGCCAAGACCTACGAAGCAGAAGTCATGTTTTGGTAATATTTTTGGTCAAACGGTACTTCAGATATTACGGAAAGAAAAATGATATTCTAATATACTAAGTAACCACGCATTAAATAATCAATAATTAGTGGAGAAAGGCAGATCGATATGCATGCGAAAGTCACCTTCAATTGATTTTTATTGACCAACAAAAGATAGAAATGATAATGCACAGTATAAATTTCGTCATCTCTGACACATTTTGTTATTTTCTTGAAAACTGAAAAATTATTTTAATTGATGTTACAGCTAACAGGTATAATACTTTTTATTGGTAATTAGCTTATAATAAACAGAAATTATACTCGTCATTGCTAATTTGCTTTGTCACTAAAATTCTTATAAAACAAATAATCATCATGATAATTTTGTCATTTTCCTATACAACTGGTATATGATTTTAACTGATATTACAATTAAAAGATTTGATATTGACTACTGATAATTTAATTGTCACTGAAATTCAAGTAATTATTAATCATCACGATATATTAAACATGAATGTCGAAGAACATTATTCTGGTTGTTGTTGCTTGTTATGCAGAATCGAAGAAAATTTACAGATGCTTAAACTTTTTGGAATTTTTATTTCTATCGGAAAGTCCAAAAAAATAAATTTTCTTTGGAAAATACATCAATGTTTCGTGCAGATCATATTATTGTATAGTAACTTTAATGCATTGCTATTCATCTCATTAGAAGGAGATTTGAAACATCGCTACAGAGCGGGTATTGGTCGTCTCCTCGGAGATGATGTCATGCTCGTTTTCATTATGATTGCATCCTTTCCAGTTTTCGTATTTACAGAATATATAGTATTTCAGTTCAAGTTTACAGGAGAAAACCTACTTCGAGTTTTACAAAGATGTAGCAAATCCATAAATATATCTCATCAACGACCTATACATCTGCATTACAAAATGAGCAAATTCTTTGTTGCTTTGCACTTGATAATTTCCGTAACAGCAGTAACTATTCTGTCTGTAGCTTTTACAACTGTTGCAAATGAGAAAAATACTTATATGTTGATATATCATTATATCTTAATTACAATGGACACTTTCTTCGGTAGTGGTTTTTTATGTTTTTTGGTTCTTTTAAGTTTCGATATAGCATTTACAATACAATATGAACTATCAAATTTTAATCGTGAAACAGAAGAAAATATTAAATCATACAGTTCAACAGATATTCATGGATTAATTTCAAAGCATGTTGATATCTGTGACATCCTTTCTTACGTAGACGACATGGTAAATCCGGTTATTGGAACTTATTATATATTTTATCTATTGTTCACAACTTTAACTGCCTATATTGCTATATTAGGCAATGCTAACATTTTTGTAAAATTAGGAGCATTTCTGGCTGGATGGTTTAATATGATGACTTTTTTATGGTTAACATCTTTTTTATCAAAATATCCACAGAATGTAAGCCAATTTTCTTTCTTCAAATATAAAATATTGTACGTAGTTCTATTATAATCTTACTTTATATACCAAACTATTGATATTTTAGTTTTTTAAATATATTTATGATATAAATATATTTTCTTAAATATTTTTTATTAAGATATTAAATCTTATTTTAAAAAATCACTTTTCTTAGCTTCGGAGATTGGGTCCAATTTTGGAATATTTTTTCTTTCGTCAACACAATATCACAGATAAATGGAAGGTAGGATTCATAATTAATCTATATAGGTTTTAAGCATTCGTGAATAATTGGCTATACTTTTTGAATATCTCTGCATGTATATTTGTAAGATATCTTGACAACTAGAAATTGCAGCACTTTCATCATTTTTAGTTTGTGTCGCATTAATTTTCAAAGTGTTATGTAACAAGATGAAGATAGTTAAATGGCGGATCTGCAAGTCGTATATCACATTCAAATTAATGCAAAATTAAACCATAGCGATTTTATTTTAAAATTAACAATTAGGATAATTACTTGGCGCAAAACTACTGTTTATTTGGAGAAAAGGTTTCAACTTCAATAAGTGATCATAATCTCTGTAGTTAGAACGATGGAATAATCTGATAAAAAAAATAATAATTTTACTCAAATTTAAGAATATATATTTAATAAATATAAATTAAATCACACATCAAATCAAATAATATTGGTATTATTTATTAAGTTTACATTTAAATTTAAATCTAAATTTTTCAGTATATTTTATTACTATTTTATTCAGTTATTCTGAAGAACTGACGGGATGATAAGAATCTCTTACTGAAGTCAGAAAAGTTCCATCTAAATAAATATTTTTCTTCAATCTTATTACTCTGTTTTATTGATCATTGTAAATGTTTGTCATCTTATGATTTTATATTCATTTTAAAATTTTTTCTAACAATCGTCTTAACATCTAGTTGTTAAGCAAACCAATTGTTTCATCAAATTACGTTAGAAAAATGTGTAGGAAAGAATTCATTTTTTAACTGAACCAAGAGAGACAATCATTTATGTAATATTAATTTTTATTTTGCATTTCCCACTTAAATTATTACGCAACAACATTCAATCTTCCTTAATAATCTTTTATTTAAAAAATTTATCTAATGTTCTCATTCCTCTGCATATAATGTGTTATCTATTATTTAACTGTTATTTATTATTTCACCGTCTCTTATTTTAATTCTTATTAATTTAGTTCTATATTTTTAACGTGTATTGGTTTTATTTACGTAGCATAGCTCATCAAGATTTTCTGCCATTACGTTCAAGTCATCCAACCAACTAATTAATAATTAAATTATTGTTAGTTTCGGAGATTCGGTCCAATTTTGGAATATTTTTTCTTCCGTCAACACAATATCACAGATAAATGGAAGGTAGGATTCATAATTAATCAATATAGGTTTTAAGCATTCTTAGAATAATTGGCTATACTTTTTGAATATCACTGTATGTATATTTGTAAAATATCTTAACTAGAAATTGCAGCACTTTCATCATTTTTAGCTTGTGTCGCATTAATTTTCAAGGTGTTATGTAACAAGATGAAGATAGTTAAATGGTAGATGTGCAAGTCGTATATTAACATTCAAATTAATGCAAAATTAAACCATATCGATTTTATTTTAAAATTAACAATTAGGATAATTACTTGGCGCAAAACTACTGTTTATTTGGAGAAAAGGTTTCAACTTCAATAAGTGATCATAATCACTGTAGTTAGAACAATGGAATAATCTGATAATAAAATAAAAATTTTACTCAAATTAAAGAATATATATATATTTTATAAATATAAATTAAATCACACATTAAATCAAATAATATTGGTATTATTTATTCTTTTGAACGTAAATTTAAAGCTAAACTTTTCAGTATATTTTATTATTATTTTATTCAGTTATTCTGAAGAACTGACGGGATGATAAGAATCTCTTACTGAAGTCAGAAAAGTTCCATCTAAATAAATATTTTTCTTCAATCTTATTACTCTGTTTTATTGATCATTGTAAATGTTTGTCATCTCCTTATGATTTTATATTCATTTTAAAGTTTTTTCTAACAATCGTCTTAACATCTAGTTGTAAAGCAAACCAATTGTTTCATCAAATTACGTTAGAAAAATGCGTAGGAAAGAATTCATTTTTTTAACTGAACCAAGAGAGACAATCATTTATGTAATATTAATTTTTATTTTGCATTTTCCTCTTAAATTATTACGCAACAACATTCAATCTTCCTTAATAATCTTTTATTTAAAAAATTTATCTAATGTTCTAATTCCTCTGCATATAATGTGTTATCTATTATTTAACTGTTATTTATTATTTCACCGTCTCTTATTTTAATTCTTATTAATTTAGTTCTATAGTTTTAACGTGTATTGGTTTTATTTACGTAGCTTAGCTCATCAAGATTTTCTGCCATTACGTTCAAGTCATCCAACCAACTAATTAATAATTATAAACGTCCATGGAAAGTCTCTACAAAATAAAATACATAAAAAAAATGTATTTTAGAAATCAGAACAGTTGAAAGTAAAATAATCATTATTGTATGTTCTAGATTTTCTGCCATTAGGTTCAAGTCATTCAACCAACTAATTAATAATTATAAATGTCCATGGAAAAAAAGTCTACAAAATAAAATAGGGGAAGGTGGGCATGAAAGAGCCATGTTTTGAAAGAGCCACTTTAATTTTTTTGTTATTGTATGTTTTCATCGTTATTTAATGATTTATTATCCATTAAATCAAATAATGTTATATGTTAGAAAATTCAAGATTGGATGAGGAACTTAACCACTTCTATTCAGTAGTTCTTAAATTTTTATTAATTATTAGTGAATAAAAATATCATACTCCGATAGCAAATAATAATATAAATTATTCTTATTACAGCTAGTTTCTTTTAGGAAGAGATTAGGAAGTACACCTATTGGTATCACCGCAGGAGGAATATTTACTGTAACTAGGAAAAGCATTGTTAAAGTAAAACATACTTTTATAAATTTTCTTAAAATCTCTTACAGTTTTAAATCTATTGTCAAAGGAGTATATTTTCGTATTTCGATAAATTTTAAATTGAATAAATTTGAAATATTTGGATAAATTATTACAGAGAAATTTATAATTCTAATAATTGTTTTCTTTTGTAGTCATTGCATTCGACTTACTCGTATATTTCGAGTGTAACCGGAATTAAGGATGGGGTAAATGCGTGTGAAGAGGTATATAAACATATTATTTGAAAGAATACTATCAAAATGACAGAAATACTGAAACTGTTAAAAAACAACTGAATTTCTTCCGCAAACGGAACGGATGATGATGATTCATCATTAGAAAATAATGTTACAAAATTCGCCCATTGCAAATGAAACAACGTATTAATTTACTGGTTTGTTCTCAGATTACAAAAATTTTTTTTTTGTTACAATAAAGTTTTGCCTTTTACAGTAAACACGTGCTTTTTCCTTTCTCTATAACTTGGCCTACGTTCGATAGCTATATCGTCGTTCTCTTTTGTCCATATAAAACAACAAATTTTTATATACAATGTCTTTTATCTAATTTGTGATCACCTAATAACTGAATTTAATCGAAGAAAAAAAGCATATAAAGATATTCTGCAAAATTTTAAAATTTTCTATGCATGGCTTGATTTGTTGGCATTTAATGGCACAAGAGACTCATGGGCGCCAGATACTGGGTAAAAAAACAAATATACCCTGAATAGCTTTCTATGGTAGAAAATGAAAAAAATATTCAAAACTTGAAGGATATTTATGAAAACGCCATAAATAAATATTAATTTCAAAAAATTGAACAATTTTTCCTATTTGTAAAGAACAATAAGAATAATATTCGGCTGATGATAAATATAAGATAGCGTCAGATATGAAATAAACATTTCCAAATGTAAAAATTATTTCAAGAATATTTCAGACATTACTCATATCGAATGCTTCAGCAGAACGAAATTTTCTTGTTTAAAGAGAATTAAAAATTATGTAAGAAACAAAATGAATGAAAGAAGATTAAATTCAATCAAAATTCTATATATTGAATACAAATTATTAAATGAACTTAACTGTGATAACATTATTGAAAAATTCACAAAAGTCCGAAAAAATCATATTTAAACGCTAATTTTAATGTGTGAAATTCTTGTATGTGATTTTATATATTTAATTCTGCTAGGCGATTTTTATTTTAATACATGTAATTTTTTGTACGTGATCAAATAAATAATCGAAATATAAAACAATTGTTATTTTTATTACTACTATTGTTTTTCATTAATTGCCTTCTTTAATTAAAGAATTAAAACGTACTCATTATGTATGTGTATTGTTATGGCTCTTATGATATCGATAAATTTATCAAATACAGTACATAATATACAGCCGTTTTGCTTCTACCACCTGGCCCCAAAACCAAAATCCACCATTGCATAAGAAGTCTCCAGATAAGTTTTCGGTGGGCCGTGCTATGGCACGACATTTTGGCATCCGCCTCTATTGTCCCAGTTTCACTTTAATAAACAAAAAAATTGAGGATTCATTCCCATTCACTGTACCCTTTTATTTTCTTAATAAAACATTTTGTTTTGTTATAAAAAAAGTGTGAAGCATCCTTATTCTCATAACCTTAATTTCCCTTCAATCTCCAGACCATAGACCGGTTCTAATCTGGGCGTCTATTCATTTAAGGTTGATTCTCACTAGTGCGGTAGCAGTATTTTATCGCTTTACTTTTCCACTACAGAAAAACCGCTCAGCAGTTCACACTAACGCGGTCATTGATGAACGCGGTACATTAGATTGAAAGTGTATTAAGGGACAGCTGTAAAGATTTTCCACTTTTCAGGAAGCATAGATTTCTGACACCCACCGTCCGACCCCGCGTGTCGTAAAAGGCGACTAAAGGGGTCAGTCATTGATGAACGCGGTACATTAGCTTGAAAGTGTATTAAGGGACAGCTGTAAAGATTTTCCACTTTTCAGGATGCATAGATTTCTGACACCCACCGTCCGACCCCGCGTGTCGTAAAAGGCGACTAAAGGGGTCACTTCGCGGGGGTGGTTTTCGAGATCCGTCTTTGGGGGCTCCCTGTGGACTCTTACACGAAATCGGGACTGCCTTGGCAGTGCCCACATCCATCACTAGGAGCCTGCGGTAGGACCCCCATACAGATCTGGCTCGCCCGCCACATTTTGGCTTTCTCTTATTCGCTTTCTTTCGCACGCGTTGTTTTCGGAGGACAAGTTTATACATAACCCCCATAGGGAAAGGGGGCAAAAAAAACGTTTAAAGCTGGGTTCACATTACGACCGACTTGAGCGAATCTACGTCACGTTTCCATAGCAAGAGAGTCGTTCGGTCCAGTCGTACGACCGACCAAGTTTCGCCCGGTTGAATATTTAAAGCAAAGCAGCTTACAAGTTAATCCGTTGTTACTTTTATGGAGAATATTTCGCGAAAATCTTGAACGCCTTCTAGTTGTACAAAACTTCATTTTAGAGTAGCTTTTGTTCTGAACGGTTGTGTTGTATAATTCGCCATATAATAGTAGTTAGTATTAATATAGCAGTTTCATTTATTTTGATCTGACCAGCTGATAATTTCGATGAAATCATTCGAGTAAGTTTAAATTTTACTTTATTATTATATGAAAATACAAAAAGTACGTATTAAGCATGGCATGCCACGTGGTAAAAGAAAATGTATTTATTTAAAATAACTGCGTTATGGTAGGATTTGCTTAATTTAATTAAATTTAAGTCCGATTATTGATATTTAGAAATAAATACCGAAAAGATAATATTCCTGATCTAAGAAATTAGTATTTATTATATCAGAATAAAATGCCTTCAGCTTTTTTGTCAGTATAATGGATGTTCTACAACCTATGGATGTGGAAAAACATTACATAGATTTCCAAAGGATGAACAAAGGTTTACTGTTTATATATATACTATATACATTGATTAGTTTTGAATGTTAGTTCTTTCTAAATTAATAACTTTAGCATATTATTTTATCAGGTGTCAACTATGGATAAAAGCTTGTCAAAATACTAGATTGTTTGGAGCTCCTGCTGAAAAACTATATAAAAATTCTCGTATTTGTGAGGATCACTTCTCTAATTGGTTTTCATGAACATTACAGACAAAAAAAGATTAGATCATGATGCTGTTCCTGACCAACCAGTGAGAATAACAACAGTTTTCGATTGCCAGGGAGAAGGAATTACAAGATCACAAAACCTTTCAATCCATCATTCTCCTTCACATCCTAGCTCAGTGAATAAATTAGGAGAATTTTTGATGTATCAGATTCTCTCAATCCTCACTGATAATTAAAGCTTCAAATAATTCCTTAGATGAAAGTCATTCACCACTTCCAAACAAAAAGACTTCTTTTCTTTCTTGGAGTATATTGCCTTATAGATTAGCCAAATTATTAAAAAATAAAGGTGATTTCCTCAGAAAAATGAAACTATACCATTCAGCAATAAGAATTTTAATGCTATAAATCATAGATCCAAACAATAAAACAAGACTTAATAAATGAAAGTGTACATGAAAAACTATCCAATTTTATTATTCGACAAATAAAATTAAATAAATGTTCTGGAAAAAGTAAACGGTATACCTTAAACGAAAATATATGGGTTTATAAAATTTTATGCAAGAGCAAAGGAGCATTTAATAATAGTGAGAAAAATGATTCAAATGCCATCTGAATCAATATTGTGAAAGTTCATTTCCAGTAAGTTGTCACTTACAGGGTAAATTGGAATATTGTTTAAAGCATAGCAATAACTACAAAACATCAGATTCACAGAAAAATTATGTACTTATATTTGATGAAATGTCAATAAAGCCATTTCTAAACTACAACAACAAAAATGATTCTATATGTGGTTTTGAAGATTTAGTTGAACTGGGAAGGACACAAAATGTAGCTAACCAAGCATTGATTATAATGATTGAAAGTCTGAAAGGAAATAAAAAACTTCCTTTAGGTTATTATTTATCCAAAGGTCCTATGATGGCAACATTTTTGAAAGAAATAATAATTAATGCAATTGAAAAACTTCAGCAAGTAGGCATAATTATTAAAACTGTAATATGTGAAGAAGGATCCAACAATTGCAAATTATTTTCTCTTTAGGGAATTATATTTGAAAATCCTTATTTTATTGTTAACAATGAAACAATTGTTGGAATTTATGACCCCCCACATCTTTTGAAAAGTATGCGGAGAAATTTGATGAAGTACAATCTACAGACAGCAAAAGGTTTAGTGTCATTCCAGCACACCTGAATTTTTATAAATTTGATATAAATCAGTCCTTCTGCATATACATGACAGATCGCCATGTATATGCAGAAGGACTTACTTCAATGAAAGTTTGCCTGGCTTCACAGATCTTTAGCAATACTGTTGCTGCTGGAATCAACCTTTGTATAATAGCAGGAATTATATTATCAACAGCTATTCCCACAGTTGAGTTTATAGAATGTTAAATGATTTATTTGACTCGTTAAATGGAACTTCAAAAAAACCAATAAGAGGTAAATCATTTCATTGTGATGTAAATGACTGCTCATCTCATCTTCCATTTTGGCAAAATCTGATCAACATGAGAACATGGAAGTTCGAACAGAAAATTGACTGTGAAGAACCACTGAAAAAAAAACAAAAAATAGTATGTAAACCTAAATGTCTATCAGGGTGGTTAATAACTCTCAATTCAATAATATTTCTTTATACTGAATTAAAAAGAAGTGATTTTGAATATTTACTAACTAAAAGACTCAATCAAGATTGCTTAGAGAATTTTTTTAGTACAATTAGATCAATAGGGGGAAATAGAAATAATCCCACTGCATTTGAGTTGCAAAGCAGTTTTAAAATTGCTTGTGTTAATACATGGTCACGAATTAATAAGTATTCAAATTGTGAGGATGATTTATGACCAGTTTATGATTGAACTGATAAAATTTTCCAGTGGAAGTAGTAATGATAATAGTCTATAAAAAATATTTAAACGGGTACTCATGTAATTCAGGTGATTGCTTTTGGTGAAAAAGGTACTAGGATACTAATATGATGCTGTGATGATTATTGCTCTTGGAATAAAAAGTTATATAACATTTTTAAATTTCTAAAGAAAAAATTATAATGTCCAGTGGTGATTTCCTTCTAACTGGAATTTAAGTGGTATGGTATCACGTAGAAATTTTTTTTAAATAAAACAAAAACATGTTTTTTGTGGAGACACGGAATTCGGGCTTGCTATGTAGATCGTCACTCCACCCCTCATCATAATTTAACCGGGAATGCACTCTAAAGAATAGACTACTGTCAGTGTTTATCCCGCAGCTGGTCAGAGGTATTCGGTTCTCCGCAGCTGAGGAAAGGAGAATAAAGAACTTTAAAATTCAAAAGGACGGTCAAGCATTGATCGAACCTCGTATTTTTGCGCGAAACTTCGTCCCTAGGATCGTAAATCTCGAAAACAAAACTGTTTATGTATCGGGGACGAGGGATCGTATCTGTGCAGGTGTCCGAGGATTATCACAGTAAACCCCCACCTACAAGTGAAATAACACACAATAGTCGGGAATGCATCGAAGCCCGGGAATGTCGGGGGAAATGTGACGTTTTGTCCCGGACTCGGAGATGATATAAAAAGGGGATCGGCCGCACGCATCGGGGAGACAGAGAGAATACAGGGAGAAACGGACGGAAGAAAAGTCATCGCCCATCTCCAACAAGATCCGACGCAAATCCGAGTCATCGCCCATCTCCGTTAAGATCCATCGAGAAACTCCGAGTCATCGGCCATCGTCGTCAACGATTCGGAAAGAATCCGACAGGAAACTTGTGACTGCAAGACCGTCACGAACATATTCCGTAACATCCATCGCCACGTCAAGGATCTTCGGTATAGCCCCATCAAAGAGACATTTTCTACATTTTAAGGAAAGGACTTATTGTTAAAGGTATTTATCCTCCAATGAAAAATTGTCGGGTCTTGATACTGTAAACTCTTTCTCTCCAATAAAGGAAGTCGTTTGTTGTTACGAACGTAGTCTCTGTGTCTGTCGTCTCAGTCTCATTATCCGTCCTTCCTCACGCCACAGACAGCAGGTAGGCCATAAGCCTGTTTATATCGTCCGGGAAGCTCACATTTTAAACAAAGTTAGTCGGATTTAATTCTGTAATATGTAAATTTCATGATATCTGAGCAGGTGTTTGAAAATGTTGTAGAACTATTTGTGTAAAAAGATGAGCTGATTTAAATATATAAAAATAGCTGAAGAGGGCAAAAGCTGCCGAAATGCATTCTGTAATGTGTCAATTCATCAAATTTTAAGTAGTTTAATAAATGGTTTTTTAAAGAAAAGGTTTAACTGAATTCTGTGGTAATGCAGCACTGTCAACTATAGCGGAGAAAAAATCCTGATTTGGAAGGAGTTATTCATTGAATTGGTGGGATAGACTGAGTGGTCAAGTTGAATATGAAAGAAACCGCTACCTAACTACTTGATAAGCCATTTATATATTATCTTATATAATTTAAGTTCGATTATTATGTCACCACCAGTAGCCATGATGATTAACACATTAATCGCTACTGGCAGGGTCTCCCATGCCGGAAAGGTCGAAGGTAAGGGGCCAGACTAAGAGAGTATATTTTAATAAATTATCTTTTTATTGTTTTAAGTAATTATTTTGGCATGTTTTGTGCTGTTGAAAAGAATAAACGCAATTTGCTTTCATGCATAGATGTAATCAGTCTTTTGTCAACAGAGGCACCACTTTGCATTCAGGAAGAACAAGTGGCAGGGTGAAACAAACCCTTCCACAGTCAGCTCACACCTGCGGAAGGGTCAGTCAGATTGTGGAGGACGGGGATCGAGGCACGGATCCCATGATAAACATTTTTTCTGGTGGATCCTAGACTCGAACCTCCTCCTGAGTGGAAAGCGGAAGCGTTTCCATTCGTCCAATCCGGCCGACATTTTGGCAATGTGATTCCATTCATAATTTTATTTCTAAATATAGTATTTTCTTCAGTGTTATTTTTTCAAGCCTCGGCCAAGTTGCGAAATGTAGTTTTGACCTCAATAAAATGTAAATTTTTTTTCAGGAAACAACGCTATAAAATATAACTTCCTGATGTAAAACATCAGGAAGTTATATTTTTATTTTATATTTATCAAGAATTTATCTACGAAAGAGTTAAGCAATAATTAATTAATTGTATAATAAAAACAGAGTACTGTATATGATAGTGGTGTTCAACCTTTTTTACTATGTTAGCTACTTTCCTATACTAAATTATTCGGCAATTTACTCTCTTATATAGATGACGTTCCCCCAACATGATATCTGATTACATACAACTATGCAGTTAAATGCGCTCACTCACTTCGGAGGACCCACTCTCCCAGTCCAAAAAATTTATTTGTATATTTAAAAATTTGTTTATCATTTTAATATATTGGAATAAAATATTTATTTCTCTATTTTGGAAAATCAAAGTTAAAAAAAACAATAGATTGATTAAAAACTCATAAGTTACAGGAATGCTTGTTCATTAAAAAAGTTAATGTGAAATTTGCCATTGTTTGGAGCTCTTTTTATAATCAGATTGATATGAAGAAATGGTCAATGGCAAACAATCATACAAATGATCATTTATACCTTGGTTTCTTGATTTTTTTTATGATGTTCATATCTGAAAAAGCAGATTCTGACAAGTATGTCGATCTGGAACACAAAAGAATTTTTGGCGCAATATCATTTAATATTAGAAACATTTTGTTTATACTTCAAAGTGATGATAAAATTATTTATTTGACAATTTTTTACGAAAAGTAAATAAATATATTTAGCAAAAACTTAGAGATTTTAAAAAATAATACAAAATAATGATAAATAAATTATTATTTTCAATTTTAATTAAATTTGTAAGGAAGAATAAACAAGAGATCGACCAAAAATCGCACAGAGATTTTAAAAAATAATACAAAATAATGATAAATAAATTATTGTTTTCAATTTTAATTAAATTTGTAAGGAAGAATAAACAAGAGATCGACCAAAAATCGCACCACTGGGATATGGATGGGCAGAACCGAACATCAGCATGTTGGAAATAAAGTTTTTATTCTTACATACTGATAAAATTTTTGAAAATATTTATAGAAAATTAAAAATTAATCTTAGAAAAAGTTGTCAACCTTGACAAATGTAACGTAAATAAGAAAGATACAGTGATACCTCGGTTCACGAACACAATCCGTTCCTTGACCTTGTTCGTGATCCGAAAAGTTCGTAATCCGAATCAATTTTTCCCATTGCAATTAATGTAAATCCAAATAATACGTTTTTTATCCTAGAAAAAAAATTTTTAACATGTTATGGTTTTATGTGTGGAAATAATACAGAAAGGAAATAAATATAACAGTAATATTAGGAAAAGCATGTTTAACACCACCTTCACTAACACTTTTAACTTTTTTGGGAGCCATAATAAGGGATAAATTTAATTAAATAAAGAAAAAAACTAAAATATCAACACTTGTTGGGACTCTACTGTACCCATGTGAGCTGGGTGAACTGGATTACTGCTGGGGGCGAGGCTGTGCTCAGGGTTTGTGTGCTGCGAGTCACGTGCGCTCCATGCACTCTGTGCGTGTGTGTTCGTGAACCGAAGCATCGTTCGTAAAGCGAAGCAAAATTTGTTCGCAAATGGTGTTTGTAAACCGATTTGTTCGTGAACCGAGACGTTCGTGATCCGAGGTATCACTGTACTTAGTTTATCCTCGCGTTAAGCTTTCAAATTAAATAATTTTTTATTCTTCTTTAAGAATTTGTATAATTAATTATTATTATTTTTATGAATACAAATTATTTTATAATTTGAATTATTTATTAATTAAGAGAAATAAATTATTTTGATGATAATTAAAAGAATATAAACTCTCCAATAAAAGCTGCATTTTTTTTAAAAAGATGGATCCGCATAAACATATCAGGATATTTATCAAAAGTTTTGGGCTTTTGGAATTTAGATCACATTCAAACCAATCAATTGGTTTGAATGTGATCTAAATTCTATTTCTAGGCCAGATATGAAGTTTATAAAACCCACCGGTTCGTTATAGGAATTTCTATTGCTCATTTACTCATCCTATCGAGCAGTTATGGATTATATTAGAAAATGTTTAAATTATTTTCTTTCTCGATCCCTACCAATCTGAAGATAAACTTTGGACAATTTGTAAACTTGCTAACTAATTTATCTAGTATTCCAAAGTGAGACAATATTCAATATGCTCTCTAAATTTCATAGTGATATTTTAATTTTCGACTATTTTTGACACTAGAAACATACATTAAGCTTACGATTTATTGGTGTCACTAATATTTTTTGTCTTGGACAAAAATTATATACAGTTAATAATTAATCACATTAATGCGATTTTATCATTGCATACTTATATTATATTCATTTTTTTTTTCTAATTAAAAGTATATTGTATGAATATACATTGCATTTTGGCATTTCTATCCAACGAGAACTTGAGATTATTTGGGAAGTGGTTATAAAATAGTTACAGAAGTATAAGATAATTTTGTATAAAATAAACTATTTTCAGTAGCATATATTGCTTTTTATATCTAGTTTATTTTAAGGTCAAACCTATTAATTTTATTTTTTCTGACAATAGTATATCATGAATGTTGGCGTTTAATCGGTGCAAAACTTTTAAATGAAAAAAAAAATTATCTTAAAATTAAATTATATTCTATATTAAAAATATATTCTATTCGTTAACTGATAATTTTCGAAAAGTAAACTTCATCAAGTTAATTTATCTAAATAAATAAACGATAAGATATATACTATACTCACTTTTCAGTATTATATCCAAATATAGAATAAAGCTTTAGAAAGAAATGATCAAACTTTTCTAAATACGATACAACAATATACAGGAAATTTCGAAATCATTTTTCCTTTTAATGAAGGAAAAATAATTTATCTTTCTCGAAATTTTTAAGCAGATGGAAAATAATTGAAGGTTATTTCAGCCTACTGAACAGATATAAAAAGATTGTAAATCTTAAATAATCGCAGTATAAAAAATTTTCCCCTATGAGTTTTTATATTGCTCTTGCAATAAATTAGAATTATTATGTGATAGGAATTTTAAAAAAATTTCTTAAAGGATTCACACTTCCAGTTTTTAAGTGAAAATCAGTCCTAGTCCGTTGAACCCTATCTTTCAGCCTTCCTATTGACACTATCATGAATGTTGATCAGCTTGTGATAGATTCTAAAAGTGAGAACTGCCAAAGATATTTTTGTCTGATTAGGCGGCATTGTTTAAATCAACCAACATATTACATAAAAAGCGATGGCATTTTTAGATATTTTTCAGGGATGTCTGGGGTCAATCCTTGCAATCCTATCATTTACCTGTCTGCCTATACCAATAATAGGTTTGCATGTCAGATAAAAGAAGGACGGGTTTCTATAGATGAGTCCAGACCCTACCTAAAAGAATCTCAATCTCGAGACTCAGAATTTATTCCTCATATTTCATAGTAGAAATAAAACACGATTCCACATGATCATTATTCCAACCACATTAGAACATCGTTCTATATTGTTTAATAACTTGTACAGTTCAGTGCAAAAAGTTTTTCCTATAGGTCAAAGTTGTTCGGCTTCCTTATATTAAACATCGGGGTATTTTAGTGCCTACCTAGTGATATTCAGCCAGCAGTGTGGGAAGACACTGCTGGCTGAATATCACCATCATTTTTATAGCATAATATCTACTCCAAAATGATTCTATACCGATTTTTTCACCACAGACCGGTTTAACATCTACCAATACTACATAAAAAATGAATATTTTAAATCATAAATAAATGTATTATAAACAATTAAAGAAAATCTAAATATTTATAAAATTAAGAGGATAATAAATGTAAAACCTATTTAATAATAAATGGAGAAAATCGCACTAATAATCCTGCAGACGCTATGAATGTATAATTATATTGGTGATTATTATGCATCATTCATAACATAACAAAATTAATGAATATAAAATATAAAAATATTCTACAACATAATATTTATGGTTTCATTTAATTATTATTGTATGTCAAATCACGTAAATAATTTAATGGTTCTTTATTTTAGTTTTTGAAACACTTCTCAGAATACTTTCATTAGTATTACAATATATTTTTCAATTTCAACAGCAGATGTCTGAAGAGTTGTTCGTACTAAACATTCTGTCCTTTCTGAATTTTTGCAGTAAAGACAGATGGACGATGCATAAATAATTACCAATGTAATAATAGGTTAATTGCTTCTGCATGGTTATTACTGCGATTTTCTCCATTTATTGTTTGCTAAAATGAAGGCTACGAAAGATATCATCTTCCACTTTCTACTTTTCTGTGCCATAAACCGTGATAAACTATATACAAACATAATTATAAAGCAATAAAAAAACCTACTACGTAAAATTACGTCAATTGTCACTATTTCGATGTCTATCTCACTAGTTTTACGTCATTGATGTATTCTGCGAAGGACAATTGACATAGTTCTATATTATAGGTTAAAACTTAGCCACTACTTTCAGGGTTACAGGGCTAAGATATGTTTTTCTAGAGTTACATTTTTTAATGATAATCCCCGATTGCTAACACAAAAAATACAAATTGCTTCATTTTTTTCAAACTTATTTACGGTTTTAATTTCCTTATAAGATCATTTAAGAGATCTAATTACAGAAAGAAAATCTTTATAATGTAAACGAATTGGATTTTTACTTTTAATCTAGAGAATAGATTTAACTAGCTTTAAACTACTGTATTTTTTTTCATATTAAATTTCTAGCGGTACTGTACCAAAAAGATGAGAGTTGGAGAATTGAAACTTAATTTGTTATTAATGAGATTATAAATGCTATCTAACGATGTATTATATATTACTCTACGATTATTAATTTCGAAAATATCAGCGCTCAAAATGTGACAATTTTTCCTTGCAGTACGTGCTCCCGACATTACTTCCTATTCAGCGCAGAGAGAGGTGTAGTTCTATGTTAAAAAGATGTGTTGTATTAATATAACTTGAATAAATTAGTACGGATTGAATATCCCAATCCGAAATTCCGAAATTTGTAACTTCGCTTTATAACAGGGATCTATTTAGGATAGGAAAGACTGTACTCACTTTTTTTTTGCCATGAAGGATGACAGAATAGTGCGTGTATAGCGTGATCTACTGTCGTGATTCATTAAACTGTCATTATCAGTGAAAGACATCTGCAGGGCCGGTTTATCTATAGGCCGACTAGGACGATTCTAGGGGACCTCAAACTATGAATAATTTTCAACTTTTATAAACTTTTAATAAGAAAAAATGGGTTTTTATTGTGCTAGATAGAAAGTAAAATTTTAAAGGGTTCTTATAAGTTATAAGGATCCTTTAAAATTAGACGTAGCTGATTTGAATTAGCTCCTTATAAGTTATAAGGAGCTTTTAAAAATAGACGTAGCTGATATGAATTTTTAGGGGCCCCAAAGCCTCGCTCGTGCTAGTACCCCCAAAATACAAATCCGGCTATACCTGTCACTAGTTATTTTTTATTCTTTGTTTATATGTCACTAAAAATACCATGAAAGATCACTTCTCTTTAACTCCGTCATATCATGCATTTGGTTTCAAGCATTTTAGATTAGGGATTATTAACACGAATTTCCAAAACCTGTCACTTCAGATCCCATCTTTTAAAGAAAAATGAAACTTGCAGACTCTAGAGTTGAATTATTTAATTTTTTTATAACATACAAACAAAATTAATCTATAGATATTAATCTTAGATTAGAAGAAATGATATTTTTGATAAATTTATATTGAATTTTCATATTTATCAGTTAATCTTTGTATATATATATAAAGGATATAGTCGAATAAATTTTTATTGCATAATTTATTCGACTATATTCTTTATAAAGAAACGTTAAATCAGACCTATAATTTAATTTAAAATTCAGTAATCATGTCTATTTGATATTTAAATTCTTCCTATTCTCAGAAATATTGTCGATTTTATAACATTATGTGAATAAACCGTAAACAGTTATTTTTAAAATTAATATCGAAAAAAATCGGTATTTCTATGCCTATAATTACATAAATTAGATACATATATATTGCATTATATAGGCCTATCTGAATTTCTCAGCAATGCTGGGAACCTTTGCAATTTTTAGATAAAACCATTTTTGTTATTAATTGAAAATAAAAAAAAAAAAATCGTTTAAATAGCTTATAACAGTTTTTAAAATTAAAATATTTTACTAAAGTCGTTATTAAAAAAAAATCGTTTAAATAGCTTATAACAGTTTTTAAAATTAAAATATTTTACTAAAGTTGAAGTGATGCTGTAGAAAATTATGGAATGAATCAACTCAATGAAACAACTAGTTATAATAATTAAAATTTAGTTATTGAACTCGAATATAAGTATTGATTTAATTTTTGTTCTTTATGTAATAACAAATAATGTTGTATTTTCATAATTTATGCAAACATTTACTTAATGAAACTAGCTCATTAATTTAATTTGTCGTTGTTTAACATTGATTCATTGTTTTTGTTTTAAACTATTATATCTGTAATTTTTTTTTTTTAATCTCAATAATTATTTTTTAAATCCAAACTATCTTAAATTATCAAAATTTGCTTTATATTATTTATAATATAAAATAAAAATGCCTGTACATACCTCTTCAAAACTCATTATATATAATGAATTTTCCATATCCGGGAATAATTTTATTGTTTGAATATAAAAATTTCTCTGATGTGATTGCAGATCATTAACAAAAAATAATTTATTTTGATAGCATTTCTGAACAAATACTTAACTATTAGTTATTCAAATAATAGCTTTAATTGCCCCTCTGCAATTAAGCAACAAGAAGACGAATATTATTTTTTCGGAGAAACAAAAAACTCGTTAAATATGATACACTTGAATTTTCTTATTTAAAAATCTTTCCCTATTATTAATTTAGTCTAAATTCATTTAAAATATTTGTACAAGCATCATATTTTATGAGTTTTGTGTATCTAAAATATTGTGCATCTATAGATAGCTTTCTTGCTGATATTGCTAGTATATCCTTTCTTGCTAGTATATCCACTCTGATAAATATACAATGAAGATATAGTATATTTCAGGATAAAATAAAGACAACTGCTTGATATTGCACAATCTTTTTTTTTCAGAATTGTTAAAATTGTGCATTGTCAAAATTTGAACATCTCACTATTATTTGAATAGGTACGAGTTATATCAAGAGATGCAGATATTTGAATATTTGCATCTCTTGATCAAATATTTAAATATAGTAACGTATAAAAAATAAGTAGTCATATAGACTAAAAAGCTCATATAAGTCTACGAAAGGTTCCATTTCTGGAATTTTTGTGTCCAATATCAAAATTCCATTTCTGGAACACAGAACCCATTTAGCAGATAAATCCATAGACTGTTTATGTGCATTGAAAAGCTATTTCAATAAAAACAGTCAGTAATTATACAACAAATACTATTATTTTGTCAATGCTATTGAAGTATGACCTATTTTTTAGTATAATTCATTTGAAAGATTAACTAAAAACAAATATAAAGAAATCCAATATATTTTGTTTTCATTTTTTGTATAATTATTATGCTTCGTTTCTATACTTATTAAAACAGGTCTTTTTTTTTAACTAAACAATTTTATAATGCCAGATTATAAAAATACTGATAAAAACTAACAGAACTCACTATTGAAGAGCTTCTAGAAGTCCAGAAATCAGGAGCTCTTTGTTGTTGAGCCCATCAAATAGCTTATAACAAAACAAATGACTGAGTTTTTTAAACATATTGAGAGTGGTATCAGAATAATTGAATTAATTGAATTTTAATGATCCTAATGAGTAGAAGCACCAAAATTGCCAGAGAAATTCAGAATTCTTTGACTTGCTACAAAGAGAGGAAGAATGCTGCCCATCAGCTGAGTCTCGACTGTTTCATTGAAAAAGTTGATCATTAACCTATCTTCCCAGGAATCAAGAGCAAGAGAGTGATGATCCAGACTCACCAATCACAGTCCATTCGTCATTGGATTGAAGACGATCAGAAGTATATAATGTTTAAGTATTTATGACATTGTATTAATTAAATTCATTCATCCAACCATTTATTCATTAAAATTTATGAAAATGATCCTAATGAGTAGAAGCACCAAAATTGCCAGAGAAATTCAGAATTCTTTGACTTGCTACAAAGAGAGGAAGAATGCTGCCCATCAGCTGAGTCTCGACTGTTTCATTGAAAAAGTTGATCATTAACCTATCTTCCCAGGAATCAAGAGCAAGAGAGTGATGATCCAGACTCACCAATCACAGTCCATTCGTCATTGGATTGAAGACGATCAGAAGTATATAATGTATTTATGACATTGTATTAATTAAATTCATTAATCCAACCATTTATTCATTAAAATTAATATATTTTATTTATAAGTTTATATAATTCATTCATTAAAATTTCTTTTGCTCACAGGTGTAAAGTTTCATTTTTTCTATTCTTCAGAAGAAACTCCTATAGCTCTATCTCACCCATAATAAATTCAATTCACATTACGTGATTATTTCATAGAACCAATTAATCGCGTATAGCGAGGGACACATGAATTTTGTAAAAATAAACAATATGCTGTTATGTTACATGTGTAAATAAATTCACAAAATTTGTTGCATATTATTGTATTAGAATTTTTATTCAATTTTTGCTCTTGTTTAACTCTTCAAAATTAAATTTTACAAGTAATTTAGAATTTCATTCAATATTCTTCAATCTATACTCGTAATTAATCTATATTAAACGGAGAATTACGGGACGGCCATTTTCGAACCTATCCCAGGATCAGCGATACCCTTTATAGAATCCACTGAAAGTATGGGTTTCAAATAGAATCCGAATTGATTTCTCATAGGAAAGTTTACTACCCAGCCACTCAGCCGACTCATAGTTTTTTGCTATTTTTCCCATAATATTCAGCCAACAGACATACAAACCCTTTCATCCGTTTTACCTTTTCAGAAACCTTCCCCAACAATATTTAAATTATTGAACTTATGGGAGTAGGAGCTATGCAGAGTCAAAAATTCCATTAATTTTCATATAGCGCAAGATGAAACACAAACAAAACATATGTATATGAACATCTATGAATATATATATATATATATATTTTTTGCCCCATTCAATGGTCACATTCATTTTTAATCCCCGCTTTGAAACCGTCTAAAGATCCCAACCTACCTTCATCTTATCGACCTATAAACATCTCCTGCACTATGCTTAAAATTTTTGAGAAAATGCTTTTAAGTTACATTGTTTTTAATGTTAAAAATCATATCAGTCCGTCACAACATTATGCTTCTAAATTTCACTCCACAACCTCTAACCTTATCGAATTTACCTCCCTCATCTTTACAAATTTTGAACACAAAATTGACACTTACACTGCTTTTCTTGATTTAACTGCTGCTTTTGATTGCATTGATTTATCTATTCTTTATCAAACTCTCAAGAAGTCCTTTAACCTAGACATCATTTTAATAAATTGGATCATCTTCTTCCTTTCAAACCGCAAATATACTGTTAAACACAACGACAATCTCTCTGACAGCTTTTCTCCAAATGTTGGTGTACAGCAAGGATCATCACTTAGTGCCTTATTGTTTGTTTTATATCTAAACCCAATTTTTTCTCTAACTACCTCTAAAATAATTGGTTATGCGGATGACATTAAAATTATTCACCCTGACATAAATATTCTCTGCTCTGACATTTCCCTCTTACAAACATGGTTAAATGAACACAATCTTAAACTCAACGTTGACAAAACTGTTTTTATGAAATTCTCTATTAAACCTCATACTGACATATCTGAAACTATTCACTTTAACAATAGCTGCTTTCCTTTACGCCGCATTATAATTAAGAGTATCATATTGTTACGTTTTGTGGGTTTACGAGTTCGTAGAGATTAATAAAGAGTATAACTATATTTCATATAGTCCCATTTATTTATACACAAAACAAAATAATCTTGTTTCACTATAAGTTAATTCAATACAAAATCCGATAATTATCTCATAAAACACTAATCTATGTCTTTAATTCAGAGTAACTCACAGTTCTTCTTAGTCCACTTTCGGCTTTCAGTTTATCGCTGAACTTTCGCTTTATCACTCACTATTAACTTTTACTGTCCAAGTCTCGCAGTTCAAAGACAGTTCTTCTTAGTTCACTTTCACTTTCACAATTTATCGCTCACTATTAACTTTTACCATCTCATACAACACTAATTTATGTCTTTATTTCAGAATAATTCACAGTTCTTCTCCACTTTCGCTTTCACAATTTATCGCTCACTATTAACTTTTACTGTCTAAGTCTCATAATACTAATTTATGTCTTTAATTCAGAATAACTCACAGTTCTTCTTAGTCCACTTATTTTCACAATTTATTGCTCACTATTAACTTTTACTGTCCAAGTCTCGCTTGCCTTTAATTCAGAATAACTCACAGTTCTTCTTAGTCCACTTTCACTGTGTCTTTATTTCAGAATAACTCACAGTTCTTCTTAGTCCACTTTCGCTGCTTTCACAATTCTTACTATTAATTTTTACTGTCCAAGTCCGCAGTTCAACTAAATTCAACTCACGCTCGCAGATCGCCTATTTATGTTTGAATGCTTTTTATTTATACGGAATATTGTTAATTTGTTTTTTTTTTACCGTATTCGATGTTAATTAATGTTTGTTTTCATTTTCAAAAATAAATTGAAAAAGTATAAGCATTAAATTGTCTCTAAAAATTAATGAACCAATCCCCTTTTTTTCCTTTAATCCTTATCTCATTTTACACGGTTATAAAGAACATATCCTCGACTTTTCATTATCTACTTTAGATTAATTTACACAGTTTACAGTTTAATTGAACATATCCTTCTATTTTGTATGAATACTGCATCTCATTTTACAGGGTTTTGGTTTGCACGATTTTTCCAGGAACGTATCTACCGTGTAAATCGAAGGGCTGGGTGTATTTTAGTTACTACATAGATAATTTTTTTTTACAGTAATTCATATTTATGCTATTTATAACAGAAACGTACACAATAAGAAAATATGAAAAAGTTCTTTAGTTACTCAAAAATTATCGCATATTCGATATTCTTTTAGATTAAATTAAAAAATATACCAATAGAAAATAAATTATCTAATTTAATATTATAAAAATTTTCGATTTTGGGTTTTTAAAAATTGGGGGGACGTTTAATATTAGTTGCATGCGCCTACTGCGTCTAATATTAAACGCCCTACTGATATGAAGTTACCATAATATTATGAAAACAAATATTCAATAAACATAGTTTCCTATATTTAATTTAATATCCAGTACAGTAAGACCCCGTTTAACGCGGGAATAGGTTCCAAAAAACTAAATTGTAAACGAAACACCATTAAGGTTAGGTTAATTAGTTTACGCCGCCATATCCTCATGGGATATACTGTATCTGGCAAAAATTTTCGATTTTGGGATTTTAAAAATTGGGGGGGGGCGTTTAATATTAGTTGCACGCGCCTACTGCGTCTAATATTAAATGCCCTACTGATATGAAGTTACCATAATATTATGAAAACAAATATTCAATAAACATAGTTTCCTATATTTAATTTAATATCCAGTACAGTAAGACCCCGTTTAACGCGGGAATAGGTTCCAAAAAACTAAATTGTAAACGAAACACCATTAAGGGGGCCCGGACACTCCTGAAAAACTGGAGGTGTGGGACCCGGATTTGAACCCGGATCCACTCCTGAAAAATTGGAGGTGTGGGACCCGGATTTGAACCCGGATCCTCCCAGGGGTGGTAAGGCCCCAAAGCTTTACCACGTGGCCATCCGGCCGGAAACACCATTAAGCGAGGTCATCTTAACACGTAAATAATGGGAATAGGTGAAACGGGACAGTGAATAAAAAATATATACATTCCTTTTTTTATTTTGTAACATGTATTATTGCTATTGTATTACATTAATTAACATTTTTTACTTTGTAACGTGTATTATTACTATTGTATTACATTAACTATAGACATTTTTATTGCTAATATCGATTTGTATTCATAAATCATTAGTAAAAATCAAAAATATTCAAATAAATAATTTGTTTGTGGCGAGGAAGGTTCTTCCTCATTTGATACTTTTTGTTTTATCGTTAAGAGTCAGTTAACGAAAAATCGTTTGTCTTGTCCTCTTTCGTTCAGCAAGCAATTGTCGATAGCGAGACATCCATCACACTTCGTCTTGCCTTTGAACATCTATCAAAATTTGGATCATTTTGTATAAACTGATAAATAATTTCCGTAATGGTGGCTAAATTTTAACTGCAAAATAACATTGATGAACGATCATAAATGTAAACTATGACTGCAGCAGACTTCTGTATGTACTGAACTGAAACTCAAACGCATTACAAGACGGAATCGCAGTATCAAAGCAACAAAATTAGCGTGATTTCGAATTTATGTGAGTATAACAGCTTGAAAACCGCGCCAAAGTGAATCAATAAAAAATATAAGTTAGGTTAGTTATATTAAGCCGCCATATCCTCACAGGATATTCTGTATCCGGCGGCGGCCACTAATAGCGCCAATCACAGGTTGGCAAGCACCCATGATGGGGTCAACCGGATGGTTGAAGGATGGAGTTCAACTGACCGGGGCCGGACACTCCTGAAAAACTGGAGGTGTGGGATCCGGATTTGAATCCGGATCCTCCAGGGTGATAAGCCATAGTTTTAACGCGCGGCCATCCGGCAGACTAAAAAATATAGAATTCGAAAAATCTACGTTATATTGAAACAGCGTTAAGCGGGGTCTTAATGAATTTTTAGAAATGGGAAAATAATTTTCATATGATCTTTCATGTTTGAAAATACTGAATAATTAACAATATTATGCTAATTTCATTCAGTTACATAATTCGTACTTTAAGTCATTTGAACTTACTTATTTCTGAACTTTTTATATATACAATACATTTGAACAATATGTCAATTTATTTATAAATCTATATGATAGATATTTTTACAATATATTGAAGTGACGTCAAACACATAAATCGGTAAATGCGAATTTATTTAAGACATTAAACAAATAATATATATAAGTATTAATAAAAGGAGTGAAGTGCTGCCGAACGTTTAGTGTAACGGCGGGAGAATGACAGTCCATCACGATGTTCCCCTCGCCAACGCTCCCAACCCCCTCGCTACCGAGCGCGTCTGATGCGCGCGCAACAACAAAGGAATGAGGAGAATGACAGAAGTAATAACATAAACAACGACTTGACGTTAGGTGCACGTATGCAACAAGAGGACCGTTACAATATAAATACTTTTTTATCTTTTATTTTTATAATGTTGGTTTCGTATTTGGCAATTCTAAGTAATTTTATGTTTATAATAATTTTTATATAATAAATTGAAATACTCACTTTGGTGATACATATCCTACATAAAGAAAATTGCAATTATAATAAACAAAATTAAAAATCTTTATTTAAAAATTTAATGAGAGACTTTTAAGATGGAAAATCTAAACTTATATTTTCACAGACATTTTTATCCACAGTGAATTTTTTCCCGAAAATTTTATCTTTTATGCTATTTAGTGTCGTTAAGAGAACCGGAAGAAATACCAAAGCATTAATGGCAGAAAATAAGGTAACCAGGAATATTATTTTAAATGCAGCAACAAATACATATGCCAAGGGATATGCTAAAGGTAATATAGATATTATTGTAGTTATACTTCCCGGAAAAATCGCTAAACCAATAGAATTGATACTGTTACGAAGTCGCTCATTAGGATCAGAATTTTTGCATTCGCTGTAAGCGAGAGAAAAATGAGCAGCATAATCGACAGAAAATCCACTACACATCACTAATATGATTATAGATATTGGTCCTAATTCAACTTTCCACCAGGCCATAAATCCTAACGCACACATTTCAGTTGAAATTACTGAAAAAGCGATAGTCAATATAATGGTGATATCGGGCATGAAAAGAAAACAAATGACAATGATAATAACAATAACACTACTTAGCATTTGTATAACAAATTTTACATGGAGATCTACATCATCAGCAAAATATGAATTAAAAATGTAAGAAAATGCACGAAATGGTACACCATCAGTAATTTTTCTCATTTTTAATATGCTGGAAATAAAACATTTTTCAAGTTTAGTAAAATTTGTTTGACACAGAAATGTGCTTCCAATTATAGCAGTATAATTAGAATTAAAAGTAATGTCGTTTTTTAAACGTTCGGCTGCTGGAAGACGAAGAAAAATACGACGCAAAACTGCAATGAAATCATTCATATTACTCATGTTGTAGGTTTTCAGAATTGGATTCATATTGTCATGTTTAAGAAATTCTACATAAGATCTTATCCATGATTCGGTTAGGGAATCTGTTATGAGACCTTTATCTTCCATCTCTGAAAAAATTTTCTCAATCTGATTTTGAACTTCTTTATCTGCATAATTCACTTCTTGATAAATGACAATTTGGAATCTGAATTCATAGAGTGTAAAATGTCTATAGATATTTTCCATATATTTTAAAAAGTATGAATCAAATGCAGCGCACTGTGAGGAACTTCCTCTAAGATCAGTTTTTGTAATTCCCCATCCTCCTACAGCCATAAAAGAAACTAAAATTAATAGCACAATTGCTTTAATTGGCCAAAACGATAGAATATTGCCTAATTTTATCCATATTGTTGTACCAAAATTTTCTCCGTTTTCCGATTTCCAAGATTGACTGGATAAGAATTTTCTTCTAATCCATGATTGATTTTCTGAAATAAAATATTGCTGTAAAAAAAAATGAATCAAATGCAGCGCACTGTGAGGAACTTCCTCTAAGATCAATTTTTGTAATTCCCCATCCTCCTACAGCCATAAACTAAAATTAATAGCACAATTGCTTTAATTGGCCAAAACAATAGAATATTGCCTAATTTTATCCATATTGTTGTACCAGAATTTTCTCCGTTTTCCTTTTTCCAAGATTGATTGGATAAGAATTTTCTTCTAATCCATGAATGATTTTCTGAAATAAAATATTGCTGTTACCAGATTAAAAATTATATATAAAATAAATTACATTATGATTATATTTACCGTTAAGTTTCTGTATTTTCATAAATAAGAGTGAATGTTTGTTTTTCTCCTCTAGATAGCCGAAAATGGCCATAAATGCACCAACAAAAGTCAGTTGATAAATATAACAAAATACAACAGCAGCTGACGAATATAAACAGAAATATTTCACCATTCTATAGGGAGATAAAATTCCAGAAGAAAAGGCTACAAAATTGGTGAGAGAAGTAATGGTCACAGCAATAGCAGATTCTGAATAAACTTTTCCAAGTCTAGTTGGAACGTCATCGTTTCGATCAGTTCTTCTCCAAGCCGCTAAGGATACAAATGCGTCATCCATACCTATACCTGAATATAAAATAAATTATATTGCATTGGAATTTTCTCTAAATGTATCTATATATAATTTATTTAAAAGCAAAATTTTTTAAAAAGTAACAACTTCAGTACAATAGATTTGAAACAATTTACAAAATCAACAACTGAAATAACAATTACCAACTTTAATACACTGAAAAGAGAAATGCGTGTCCTTTAAAATTTTACATGATTTATTTTATTGCTATTGAAATTTGAATAATAATAAAATTTTTCTCCTTGGAAGCATTTAGTTATGCCAAAATTACTTTAAATATAATTTCTAAATAACTATTCCAAGTTCTAACTAGTATAAATGCCTGTTAAAATAAAATTAACACTGGATTAAAAAGTAAAAGCTTCTTTTTAGAGTTTTAAATTTTAATTACATACCAAATAGGCAAATACCAAAATTAAATTTAAGCATTATTTCTAATAAACAAAACAGCCTCAGCAAGTTCAGCTGTCTGTTCTCTGATCAGCTCTGATCAAACGGAGTGAAGAAAATAGTCTCTCTACGCTGACCTGTGTTGGAGGCAGAGCTGTAACAAGAAGCGTAGCATCTTTACAATTTCAGGATATTTAGAGTTGGTCTCTCTAACATTTAATTTAGATTTTCTTTCAAAACGTTTAACTTCTATAAAAGTTTTATTAAATTCCACCTTGAAATTTGCTTTTTGCGATATATTAGTAGGGTTTACTTTTTTCGAGTTTTCTTCTTTTTTTTTGGCACTGGAGATGGTCTGCTTGATCCAATAAATTTTCAAAATCAGTTTCATCATCAGTATTTGAATTGGACTTTGGATTTTTATCGAATTTTAAGCGGTAAAGTCTGGGTAGGCTTATACACGGGTATCGCATTTTTACCAATTTTGAAACTCTGAAATCGGGGTGTCAGCTTATATTTAAGTATATACGGGTAATTTAATAAATTTAAATTTAATTCTAATTTTTCTTTCATATATGTATATATTTACCGTTGTAGGGTTTACTTTTTTCAGTATCAGATTTGAGTTTTTTTCTTTTTTGGCACTGGAGATGGTCTGCTTGATCCAATAATTTTTCAAAATCAGTTTCATCATCAGTATTTGAATTGGACTTTGGATTTTTATCAAATTTTAAGTCCTAAAGTCTGGGTAGGCTTATACACGGGTTTCGCATTTTTACCAATTTTCAAACTCTGAAGTCGGGGAGTCAGCTTATATTTAAGTATATACGGTAATTTAATAAATTTAAATTTAATTCTAATTTTTCTTTCATATATGTATATATTTACCCTCCAGCAGAGTGAGCGGAGCACTCGTTTGGTCCACTGGAGTTGAGTATCAAACAGAAAACCACATCATCGGCTGAAATGAGCCGACACACTGCACTTAAAAAATTAAAATGAACTGTAATCAAACTAAATTAATATGTTACATTGGCATTATAGCTGATACCTTAGACTACCTTCAATAACCCTCTTGCATTTCTGTTTTTTATTTCTTATCTTGATGAGTTGAGTATCAAATAAAACCACATCATTGGCTGAAATGAGCCGACACACTGCACTTAAAAAATTAAAATGAACTCTTATCAAACTAAATTAATATGTTACATTGGCATTAGAGCAGATACCTTAGACTACCTTCAATAACCCTCTTGCATTTCTGTTTTTTATTTCTTATCTTGATGTGTAAGAGTGCTAGCCACTAGGCCTATGAGTTAGGCTATAGGACTATATTTTAATCATTAATCAGAATCCTATGCCTAAGTTTCAGTTTGGCTTAGACCACAACACTTTCCATAAAATAGACTAAATATGGCTCCAAAAGGCAAAAATTTATCACTTAGAGTTGAGACTCATAAATTAACTAAAAACACTTTAGGGGCCTTTTCATAAATTTAGATAATTGATATTATTCATAATTTACTATCATTAGCCTTAAATAATTAGAAATGATATACATATCACTAGATCTAGGTAAATAGGGACTTAAGGAGTCGGAAGTCGTTTGTTTTTTTCCGACTCCCCGACTCCCGACTCCGACTCTGCAACGCTGGTAAACAGTCATTATCAGTGAAAGATATCTTTCACTGCTTTATTTTCTGTTGTGATATTTTATATATCGTTAAAAATACAGAAAAAGATCGTATATTGAATTTTTCTCACTTTTCTTTAACTCCATCATAGCATGTATTCCAAAATCCGAAACATCCTTGGTTCTAAGCATTTCAGAATAGCGATGCAATGTCACTCTGGATTCCTGTTTTAAGAAAAAAGAAACTTGCGGACTCTAGTATTGAATTATTTAGCTATTCAAAGTATACAAACAAAACTAATCTATAGATTAGATTAGAAATTGATATATATACAGTCGGACCCCGTTAACAGGCGGTTCAGTAACACGCGGTTTTACCATGGCTAGCTTGATAAGCAATTGCTTGTGATATCACTCCTAGATCCTTCATTAAATCTCGTGATCACTGAGATTAGCTGAACATTCAACCATTTTGTATTGTTCAGATCACACAGAAAATTCATATCAATGTTGGAACTTATATTATCGCTCAATTTATTAATACTTTAACTCGCGGTTCACTTAACCCGCGGTTTAGTAAACATGGACCCCGACTACCGCGTGTTAACAGGATCAGACTATATTTCCACACAGTTATGATTATGATTTTTTATTTAAGGTTATTATTGAAATGGTTTTTCTTTGTATAAACTCGAGATAAGTATATTCTTCAAACTCTTAAATATTATTAATCTTACAGTTATATTAGAGAAAAGCATTCAATCTGAAATCCACTGCCTAATTAAAGCTTCAAATCCAATTTGTAAAGGAACTTCAGCAGTTTAAATATTGTAAAAATCATCAAGAAAATATTGTTTTTCCCTTCTTCTCCTTCTCTCTCGGCAGATATCTCTACAAGTTACATTGTTCAACCGATTTTCGAACAAATCTGGAATGTAAATATTATGTTATTTAAGACTTGAGAAATACAGCCAATAAGGTCAAATGACGGAAGAAGGAGGTCTTTTCATCATGAATTTTTCTACAAATTATATAGTTTAACCGATTTCGATCAAATTTCATATGAATGTTTAACATTTTACTAATGTTTTACTAAAACTTTCAAATTAAAATATGTTTAATAATGTATTAACATATTTTGGTTAAAATGTTTGTCTTAAAAAATAGTTTTCATTTAAAAAATAAATGAAATCCGATCAAAAACTTCTAACATGTAAAAAATTAAGTGAAGAACAGTATTAAGAACATAGGATGTAAGATAAGTCAAAAACATATAGATCATAGATTTTAAGCCATAAAAATTGAAAATTTTCGCTATTTTCTTTATTCTCTCCTGACATGTGATGCACTGTCAATGCTGCTTCTCTGCAGTTAAGCTGTTATTTGCAGGAAAGCTACACGAAAACGAATGTTATTTTATCGGAGAATCACAAAACTTGTTAAGTATGATACACTTGAATTTTTTTATTTATAAAGCGCCATATTTTTGTTTGATGGTGAAAATTTGAACTATTTTATTTTTCATCGGAAATCGCTACTCTATGGTATAATTAACATATATAGCAGGTTTTACTGTCATATGTTAATTAGAACCCACTCCAGTGAACTGCGAGTTAGAGTCAGCTATTTTATAATAACCCTATCCTATAGTAGAAATGGAATAGTTACGAAAGATTTATAGATTTAATTTATATTACACTTTTGATCTTAATTATTGCTTTTGATGTTCAAATACTTTCTATAACTATTAAATAATTTCAAATTACTAATTAACTAATTTAACTTTTAGGATCCAGGGTTTTGCCCTGGTTTAAAAAGCCCAACTACTAGCTCACAACAGACCACCTTATGAATATAATTCTCGAAAATTAAGGATTGGATTAAAAAAACTCTAAATAGAAATAACAAACTACATTAAGTGGTATCGAAGTTAGGTTGACTGAAATACAGCATAAATCAGGACGATAGTTAATTTTTAATTCATCACGGTCTTAAGTTTTTAATTTAAACAGTATTTTATTCTTCTTTAAGTGTTTTTAATCCTGGAAATAAAATATTTAAAATTAATAATTAAAATAATCTAATAATAAAAAGAAGTGTGTTAAAGGAATACTGATCTCTAAGGATATTGCGCCATCTATCGATCGAATAGTTTTTTAAGTTAAAATTTTTACGGGGGATGTTGATAAAAGGAAGTGTGATATTGCGCCATCTATCGATCGAATAGTTTTTTAAGTTAAAATTTTTACGGGGGATGTTAAAATAAAAAAAAAGGATTTTGGATTTTTTTATTACAGTAAAACCTGCCAAGTTGGACACCTCTCTATATTGAACGGCTTTTGCTGGAATCGGACAAAAGCCTATATTTTACTATATGCTCAAACCTCTATATCCTGGACACCTCTCTATCTTGTATCTTGAACAATTGTTTCTAATAATATGGACACTTTTTGATTATCGGTTGAAATAAAATCTTAAATTTTATTTAGGTTTGGAAGATTAACCAAAGGAATTATTTGTGAAATAGAAACTTATAACATTGATTAGTCATGCCTTGAGATGGTTGCTGATGACTTATAACATGGTTTATTTATTATGTAGATACAGACACTGAGCATTGAGAAAAATCAAACCAAAACTAGCTAAATTATAGCCGCAATAAAATTAAAAAATATTTGGGTTTTAATTAATTAGTTTTGATTTAGTTTATATTTTACTTTTCTTCTTTGAGAATTGTGTGCTGTTTCTTCTGTTGCTTGATTAAGCTTTCTCTTAGACATGTTAAAAAGCAATAAAAGAAAATTAAATAAACTGACATTAGACAAAAAAAAAACAAGTTGTTGATCATTTAATATTCTGGATGACAAGAAGTTTCACAATTAGCTATTCAGAAGTGTTTTAGAAAAGCTAGATTCCTTATAGATTTCACTGAGAAAGGAATGCAAGAAATCTATAACCTTGACCTAGGAGAAGAACTGAGTGCTTTCCTGAGAACTATCATCATAAAAACCTGAAGATTTTACAAATTTTGACAACAATCTTGTCTATCATGAATATGAAAATTTGACAGCTGTGATTTAATTGAAAATATTATCTCGAGCTCAATTCATATAAAGACTTTGTTGGAAGAGAAACCGAATGATCATGAAACAGTTTTGGAATATGTAGAGGAATTTGAACGATATGCATTTTCTAATAATGAATAAGAGATTGTTGAAACTCTATTTGGTATAAGAAAAAATAAAATTGAAAATATGTGGATGAAGTCTAAATAAAAAATAAAAAATGCAAACTTAATTTACAAAATTCTTTTCAAATAGATAGTTCTTATGTTGAAAGCACTGACAGACTGCAGTGTGTATTTAACATTTTTCAATTTTTTATTTAAAATAATAATAATGTGTATTTAACATTTTTGAATTTTTTATTTAAAATAATAATAGGTTTCAATTTGATTTGAATAAAAGTTTGCATTGACATGAAAATTTAGGTTTCCAATATGATTTGAATAAAGGTTTGCATTGACATGAAAATTTAGTGTTTACGATTGCATTGACATGAAAATTTTTATGTTTAGTATGTTTAGAAAAAATTTTGATTTTATGAATCTCTTTATGTTGTCACCTCTCTAAGTTGAACACATTTTGAAGGAACCAAACGTTTCTAACATAGAGAGGTTTCACTGTATTTTGATATGATCTAAATGAAATTTCTACGCTAAATTTAAAGTTCCTACACTGAACAATTAGGATTGGGAATTTCTATACTCATTTATTTTCTTATGCTTTCGACATATACAATACTGTACATATTTGGAGGTGTCGGACCAGGAATTGAACCCGTATACTTATGATGAAAACATAACACGGTTTCATCGCAGCTATTCAACCGATTAACTTTAGAATTAAAGCAATAAATATTTAATTATTTCACTTAAAAGATATATTAAATAAATATCTTTCGTAATCATTGTTCAGACTGTAAGGAAGTTAACTCTGACCTGTCCTATTTTATTTTATTATGCACTTTTATTATTTATCGTTATTTTCATTATTATGTAACGTATTATATTTTAGTTTAAGAGTTGACTTACTTCCACATTCTTAGCAATCACGTGTTACGGAATCGGAAACCGTCCTCCGGAAGAGCTGTCCCAGGTAATAACGTCATCATCTAATCTAAATACTTTTACCACTGATTCGATATGAGAAAGTAAGAATGATCTCGTATTGATGTTTTGTTCGTATATAATTAAATTGTAAAGAGGATGACATAAATTGACTACTCCGTAAACTAATAAATTTAAACATGTTACATATATTTATGCAAATGAAGCAACACGGGAGTGTCATCATTCGAATATAAAAACAGCCGCAACCAATGACTCAGCGAGGTGTTGTATCAACGTAAGGTTGGCTAAGTGACAGTGAAATTCTTGTGAAGGTCTACGATTACTTGAAGTTTGTATCGGTGGTGGATGTAGTAGATTTAAGTAGTATTTAAGGTTTATTTCTTGTGAATAATTACATTTTTGATATTTGAGTTGAATTAAACAAGTTTTGTTGATTAATTGATTGTTCTGATATTTGAGTTGGATTAAACAAGTTTTGTTGATTAATTGATTGTTGGTTGATATTTGATTTGGATTAAACAAGTTTTGTTGATTAATTGATTGTTTGCTTTATTATTGTTTCAATAAAGCATTTAAAACACTTTTTTTGAAAGTGTTTTTGAGTCTAATATATTTATATTTTCTTATTATCTAACTTTGTGTTTCTGAGTCTAATAAATTTATATTTTTTTGTTATAACTTGTTTGAGAATTTATTCCATTTATTCGTGTAAGTAACATCATCTTGTTGTTTTCAATCTAACATTTATTCGTTACTTCTAGTTGTAAGTTTCCGGTTTTGTTTTGCCGGTTAAACGTTAATTGTTGTTAGATTGTTTTGAAGTTAATTATTTTTAAGTTAGAATTTAGTTAAAGACCTGAGCTCAGGCCGAACTCTGGATTGCAGAGTCGTTAGAACCGTTAAGTTTAGTTTGTAATTAGTATTATTGAACTTCGTTCAAATTCGCGACTTTCCAAGACTACTTACTTGCCGGAATAAATAAACAAACAATGTCAATTTTTTCCATTAAATTTAATTTCATGGAAGTTTATACATCGATTCAAAATGTAGTTTTCTCAACAATGAGTTTATCAAATCTTTCTAAATTTTACAGTTGATTAATTTAATTATGCTACCGAATCTTAGACAGAATATTATGTCGATGGCCATTTCCGATCATATTTCAGGTTCAGTGAAACTCATTATGGGATCAAATGATTAGATGAAAGTATCGGTTTCAATAAGATGAGTTCTGAAAAATCTGGAACCCAAATTGATTTCTCAGAGGGAAATTTACTACCTAGCTATTCAGTCGATTCATAGTTTTCTGTTATTTTTCTTATCTATTCAGCCAACAGACTTGTAAACACTCATCCGATTTGTCATTTCAGAAAACATCCCAAACAATCTTTTTCTGTATAAATTATTGTACTTAGGGAGTAGGAACTTTCTATAATCGAAAATTTCATAATTTCAATATATATTCGTATGTCCTAACAGTATATATATACATATAATTAATATTTAAATAATTTTTTCTTACATTTAAGCATATTTATGCTATTTATAACAGAAACGTATAATATAAAAAATTATAAAATAGATTTGTAATTATATTTCATTAGAAAGATGCTAATAAAAATTCTAACTCGAACTGCAAATTTATTCTAAAATTATCACATATTCGATGTTTTCTAGATGAAATAAAAAACAATAGAAAATAAATTATGTATGTAATTTAATATTATAAAAATTCTCAAGTTTTGGAGTTCTTGAAGATTTGGGTTACTAGGTGCCGCTTAGTAATGAAGTTTCAATAATAATATAAAAATAAATATTCCATAAAAATTATTTTCTACATGTAATATATAGTATCTTTTCATAGAAGTGGAAAATCATTTTCTTATGCATTCCTATGATCTTGTATATTTGCAATTACAGTATAATTGATACCATTATGGTAATTTGACTCAATCACATATTTCGTACTTAATTTAATTGAACTTATTTATTTGTATATTTTTATATTATATATACAGTACATTGTAGTAATACATCACTTTATTTATAAATATATATAATTACAAACATAATTTTTTTAATCTCTTATTTTTATAATTGTTTTATATTTTACAAATGTAAGTAATTTAATTTTTATAAATACAGTCGGAACCCGTTAACACGCGGTACTCGGGATCCAAGGTTACTAAACCGCGGGTTAAGTGAACCGCAAGTTAGAGTATTAACATAAATTGAGCGATAATATAAATTCCAACATTGATATGAATTTTATATGTGATTTGACCAATACAAAATGGTTGAACGTGCATCTATTCTCATTGATCACGAGATTTAATGACGAAGATGTCTAGGAGCGATATTACAAGCAATTGCTTATCAAGTTTGCTTATCTAGGTAGCCATGGTAAAACCGTGTGTTAAGCAGACTCGCGTGTTACTGAACCGTATGTTAACGGGTTCCGACTGTATTTCATATTTTATATAAACAAATTGTAATACTTATTGCGATGGTACATAACATAGAGAAACAAAATTGTAATTGCCAATCAACTAATTTAAAATTTTTCGTTTAAAAAATTAATGATATATTTTTAAGACTGAAAACCTAAATTTATATTTTCACAGACATTTTTATCCATAGTGAATTTTTTTTCAAAAATTTTATCTTTTATGCTATTTAGTGTCGTTAAGAGAACAGGTGTGATTGATTATTCTTTTAGAAATGATCTGTTGAAATGGTTTGTAGATTTGCAATTAATTGAATACACTCACATATTTCAAGAAAATCAAGATGTAAGTTTTCTTTTATTGTAACAATAAAAAATTTTATTTTATCATAAAAATTATTTCAGTATATCATCTGAAACATTCTAAATTTTTATAAATTTCAAAATAATTATTGTTGATATTATTGATTTTTAAGAAAGAATATATTTATTATGATAATTATTAATAAACATATTTTAAATATATTTTTTGATTGAATGTTATTCTATTAGTATATTAAAACTGTTATGAATATAAAGTACAGTTATAATTATTACACTTATATATTATAAAATGAATTACAATATATTACATCAAACTTATGAAAGTGCAAAAATATCTCATATGTGTGTTTTTGTGTTTGTGTATGTTGAATGATATAATTAATTTTGTAATGAATGGACAAGAGAGAGTCAAAATTGTTTTTTAGGCAGTGCACAGAGTGGCGGGTGAACGAGGAAAAAAAAAAAAAACATTTTTTTTTGTACTTACTGGAGTGAGACGGCGATGTTCTTGGGGGCGGACCGTGTTTCTACCCCCATGATGTGGCACGCGTAAGGTGTTAAAACTGCAAATTGTTGATTTGATGTTAAAAAAAAAAATTTTTTTTTATCATTTTAATATATTTATAAATGTTTAATTGTAAATTCAAATAACTGGGGTTATTATCTTGCTAAATTTAAATACGAACCAATGAAAAAGAAAATATTATGTAAATGGCTGACGCATACAAAAGCGGTGGCGTCCATGAAGCAAGACACCTTCTTCCGCCGTACTGATGCTAGCTACGAGTGAACCGGTTGTGTGTCCTTGTTGTGTGTTTGTGTTCCTGTATTTTGGACCCTTTTTGTTTTTTCCAGCAAGGAGCTGCGAAACTGTATGTAGTAATAGTTTTATTTATGTTAAAGTTTGGTCTAATTTTAATAAAAGTTATTTTTTTATGGCTTCAACTGCTTCTTTGTTACGAGAACTAACTGATTTAGAACTGGACATCAACGTTAAAATACGAATAAATCGTCGGGAGCCGCCAAGTGGCAGGGGAGAGGGCCCGGACCCTTATAATTCTTCCTTAAGAATATTACACGAGGAACTGGTCTGATATTATTAAATATTGTAAAGATATTCTGTAACATTTAAGAGTATGAACATTTGTTGCTGTTATTCTGAATTGCAGAGATCAGACAAATAATTTCTCTTACATGATGATACAACTTTATAATACATTGTTTATAATCATTGTTTTATCACATTCTCTTTATTAAATTGTTCAGTATGATGTTTTTATTCTCAAGATTCAGATAACAAATTAAAATTCATCACTACAAAGAAATTCTGGTCATTAAGATAATTGTACAGAATTTGAAAAAGTTTCTTTCAGATCTGTTTCAAAAATCAGCAGAAACATTGGAAACAGTGTATCAATCTAGAGAAAAGTATTTAGACATGATCAATAGAAGAATTACATAAGCACTGTTTATTTCTATTTAGAGAACAAATCTTGGAAGTTTTCAGATATATTAATTATCCGAAAAGTTCCAAAATTTAAACGAGTAGCATGAAAAAAAAAATTAACAAATTTTTGGACATTCATTGCAGATATATCTAATTTTATATTAATAATATAAAGAATTTAGAATTTTTTTTATGAATATAATTTATAATATGTTAAATTTCACTATTTTCAATAATGCATTAAAAATGCATGCAGTGTTTGGAAAATAAATATTATAATATTAAATCTTTTTAAACTTTGTTCTAATTTAATCTTATATAATTGACATTTTAATTAAAATTTCTTATTATATAAATTGTTTATTAGTAAACAAATAAATAGCATATGTTTTAATTTTGAAATTATTAAGTTTTTATATAAATATTCATGACACATTATTAAATTTAAATATTAATTACAATTATAATTTGAAGTGAATTTTCCAGTAAAAATATATAATACATCTGTTAATTCAAATAGATCGTATATTAGAAATATTTATCAGAATTTGAGCATAAAATTAGAATAATCATATTCTATGAAATTATTTCAGGCTGCATGGTTAGATAAAATTGATCGTCGATACAGTTGGCTTAAAAAGCATCTTATAGAATTTGAAGAAAAGTTTGGCTGTATGTTTCCTCCAGATTGGGAATTAAGTGAACGAATTGCTGTAGAATTTTGTAATATTACTAGGTAAAAATGTTTTTTCAAAAATTGCATCACAATAGACTCCCAATTAACTGAAGTAAAAATGAAATTAATTTCTTTGGATAATCTGAAAAATTATTCAGAAAATCAAAATTATGGAGAATAAATATTTAATATTAAAAAATAAATAAATTGCATATATTGATATATATATATATACACACAAGTATTCTATTATTTATTGAAAAAGAAACAAGAAATTTAAAGTATTGCAATATTTGTAATTTTAAATTAATTCTAATTTTGATTGCCAGTTATCTAAAATATAATAAAAAATGAATTTAGACATTTAAAAAATCTTTCAGATATTACATCAAAGATAAAACATTAATAATTAAGCATTCTGGATTATGAATTTTCTCTGGTTAATCTGCAACCTGGATAATTGGGATCTAATGTATTTAATAAGAAAAAAATTTAGATTAATAATTTTATTAGATTCATTAATTATGAATTTTTATTTATTACTGATTTAAATTATTTAATTGAATCTTTTATATAGGATATATATAATTTTGTGTGTTTATGTGTGAATTCTCTATAACAAAATAATAAACATAAAACATTTAATAAACATACTATAATTGTACTATTTAATAAAAAATTTTTTACCTGTTTAAGTTTTGTTTGGGTGAATAAAACATTAATTTCATTCACCAAAGATTCACCAAGTCATTACTCATAAAGACATATAAAACAAGTACTTTTAATAAATTTATTTAATACTATATCAAGAAATGTTTTTGACTCTTACTAGGTCAGCTTTTATTGTTAAAATGATATCAATTATGTCAGATAATATAAATACTAAAAACATAATTATAGCCATATCTCTGCTTTTTTCTTCAGATAAATAACTCAAACAGCAACTTAATCAGAAAATTTTATTTATTGGAAACATTTTCATTGAGATATTACATTCTTCAGCCACACAGATTAACCATAGATATGGTGAATCTCTGACTTTTATTTACTAAAAGTCATCTATAATATTTAGTTGTTAGTGTTTTATATATAATGTTGAAACTTAATTAATATTCTGACTGTACAAATAAAATTGATATAATTTACTTATTCTATATTAGGGAATTTTTCTCCATTTCTTGATATAAAATTAAGTATAATCTGATCTAAAAGCATGTTTGTTTGATCCATTCATATAGTTCAATAAAATGTTGAATTGAAGTTAAGCATATATTCCAGGGCTGCCCAACATTTTTATGACCATGAGCTACTTTTTTCACCGGAGCAATATAGCGATCTACCGATATCCAGGGAATAAAAGTACAAAAATAGCAATGTCATCTATATAATTCAAAATTTATTAAGTAAAATAAACAATTCTTCACAACTTGAAAATATGAAAATAAATACATTAATAAATAAATAAATACATGGATACATAAACAAAAATTTTAATGCGATATTTGGCATTGATTTTGTAGATTTTGCAATTGATTCAAAATTTGGATTATATGACGAAAGAAATAATCTTAAAACTTTTACGAACATATTTTATTGTGGAATGTGAGTTCTTTTTATGAACATATTTTGTTTGTGAAGTAAGTTCGATTTTAAATCTATAATTTTTGCTCTGCATATTTCGGATATAAGTTCGATTTTAAATCTATAATTTTTGCTCTGCTTATTTCGGAGTCTTTCAATTTTAAATCTATAATTTTTGCTCTGTGTATTTCGGAGTCTTTCGGATATTAATTTTTCATAATTAGAGATCATTGTTTGAAAATGTCTTTCGATATTTCCATTTTTTGGAATAGCAACAACTGAATTACATATTAGACAACTTTTTTTGGAATAGCAACAACTGAATTACATATTAGACAAGAGCATTTGGTAATCAACCATGAAAAAAGAAATCATGTTCCCATTCATCGTGGTAATGATAAGTTTTAAATTTCTTTTCTAGCTCATAATTATGGCTTAAAAAAAGAAATAAAAATTAAATAATTGAAGAAGTTTATTTTTTAATCTGTAGTGCCAAATAATAATATATTATTGTCTGGAACTGAGTAGTGTAATAGAGAAAAAAAAAGACATTTGAACCTGTAAATGCATTTGTCCAACAAACTTTTACTTACTCATTGAAATAATCTTCATTTATTGTTTTTGATATATTATTATATTCTACCGATTGATCTTATCTGCTATTACTTAATAAATGATAAAGAACACAAAGAATGAAAACACATAGGGATAATCTCATTATTCTTGTTTAAACAAGAACCTTTACTACATATTGTAAAGTGGAAGTTTAACAAGCGAGTTGATCGAAGATGGTTGGAGGCTTGCGATCGACTAAAAAGCTTGTCGCGATCGACGGTTTGGGCAACCCTGATATATTCATATGCACAATAAAATCCTCTGGATCAAAAATCAGACATGATTTGGATTAACAAAAATTATTATTATCTGGAAATGCATAAATTATCTGTATATAATAAAACAATTTATATATATATATATTGCATTTACACAATGAATTGTATAAGTACTGTAAAGAGCTGTCTTTTTCTTTATTTGATAATTAAATTATTAATTTGGAAATAATCATAGCTTCAGTTAATCATTTTTACATCTTGTTATTGTTTGCTTATTTCTATCAATGGTTGTCCTAAACAGTAATGATATTAGGGATTGTAAATTTACCGACTTTTTCATTTACCGGTAATTCGGTAAATGAAAATTAAAATACCGGTTTACCGGTGAATTACCGGTAAATTTTTTCCTGAAAAATAAAATTAAGGTGATTAAAAATATGTGTCATTTTGATTTTCATTTTACATTTTTTATTTCAAAGTACAGAATATAAAAAATATAAAATTAAAGTGTTATTCTAAAACTATAATAATAACTTTTAGAAACAGAAATAAAATAATACAGAAAAATAAAAATACAACAGAAATAATATATAGTACCCTAATATCATTTTATTGATTACCATTTTTTAAAAATAACTTCTCAAAAAATTTAAATTATTTAGTCTTATCTACTAATTTTGATCTAATTTTTGTACAAAATAATCCAGATCTCGAGAATACCCTTTCTGATTTTTGTAACTAACTAAAAATTAACAATGTTTTTAATTTTAGGAAAATGGAGAAATCTCGGAGAATGTCCAATCAAGCAATCAATCACTTAATGAGGTACAAATGGTAAGTCATAGAATGTTCTTATTGTAGTAATTATGTTAATAATTATTATGAAACTGCCAAATAATAAAAAAATAATTAATTTTTAGGAAAACAGTCTAAATACAGAAGTAAATTGTTTCCAACAAATAACTCCTACTAAGGTAACATGATGCTTTACATGTACACATTTTGATAATGACTATTTATATATTTATGTTATTTTCTTGTGTTTTAGATATTGAGACAAATTACACCAAAGAGTAAGAAAATAAGGTCACTACGTGTTACAATTGCAAAACTGAAAAGAAGATTGATCAGCAACCGAAATGTAAAGAGGAACTTTTCTATCCCATATATATTGGAAATATTAAAAAATAAATTGCCATATAGGCAGTATGTATATGTTGCAAGTCAAATAAGGCATTATGAAAGATCTCCATATGGCAGACGATGGACATTGCATGATAAAGCATTTGCCTTGAGTGTGTACTTAAAAAGTCCCTCTGCTTATCAAGC